>JABKBD010000026.1:0-138779 GCA_014182385.1 Eucalyptus viminalis
ATGGCATGATGGTATGTGTGACAAGATGATGGTAAGTGCATGGATGTATGTGCACCTATGGCATGATGGTACATGTATGATATGACAGTGATGATTACATGAGGATGTGTGTACATGTGGTATGATATCATATGCATGGCTCCGAGGTAAATTATGCATGGATGCTTGAATGATATTTCTTATGCTATAATTGTTTTGATTGTATTGTGTGATGCATTGAGTGGTTTATTGGGTCATTTACCTGCTGAGTGGCTGTACTCACCCCTTTTGGGGAATAACATTTCAGACTAGATAAGATACCTCTGCTACCACTGTCACTAGTAGATGGATCAAGTGGTTGGATATGACCGCGAGGAGGAGGAGGATAGTAAAGGAATGAACTTTTGGACGCCGAAATTGATCGATGGACTTTAAAGTATATGATTGTTGGAGAAGATGTCGGTCATCTTTTGAAGTGTAGCCGAGTATAGAAGATTACGGAATTTTGATGTACCAATGAATGATGTCCATCTGGTTTAAGTAAATAAAAGTGTTCGGCTTTTACCTATAAATGTTTAGTTGGTGTGCATCGTTTTCTGAATGTAGGGAAGGGAGTTGTTGGATATGCTTCCGTTACATGAATTGCGCAAGGGATCGATAAAAAAAATGTAAAACCCCAGGTTGTATGGACCCACTGCAATTGTAATGGTATCAGAGTGATATGTTATCAGGTCAAGCAAATGGTAATCGAACTGTGGCGACCGTAGCGGTTCGGGGGCTGTTCGAGGGGTGCCACAAGGATGCCCGGGATGGGGGTGCCGGATGCCCGGATTGTATTGAGATACATGGCTGGATGTCCTTGGGAGTTTCGAGATGCCCGGAATGGTTGGGTGCCGGAAGCCTCGAAGGTTTGTGCCCGAGGGGATGCCTCGTGATGCCAGTTGGGATGCGAGATGCCCCGAATGTGAGGGTGTCGGATGCCCGGTAGTGTGTGCCGGAGGTTTTTCTCATGAAGCCAGGTTGGGGTGCGAGTGGTAAAGTATGGGATGAAATTGCTGATCCCGAGAAAGAGAGATGTGGTGATCAAATTGAAAGATAAAAGTGGAAATTGAATCATGCACATGTGATATGATGACATACGTATGGATATGTGACATGATGATGATCACTTATGGCATGATGATATGTGTATGATATGATGATGATCATCTATGGCATGATGAGATGTATGAAACATGATGATGATCACCTATGGCATGATGATATATGTGTGTGATATGATGATGATCACCTATGGCATGATGATATGTGTATGATATGATGATGATCACCTATGGCATGATGATATGTATGAGACATGATGATATGTGTGACATGATGATGATCACCTATGGCATGATGATATATGTGTGTGACATGATGATGATCACCTATGGCATGATGATATGTATGTGATATGATTGTGATGAGGATGTATGTACATATAGTGTGTTTACATATGCATGGTTGCAAGGTAAGTTATGCTTGGATGCATGAATGGCATGTACTATGCTATGAGTGTTATGATTGAATTGTGTGATGCATTGAGTGGTTAATTGGATCTTTTACCTGCTGAGTGGTTGTACTCACCTCTTCGGGGACCAACATTTCAGATTAGAAAGATGCCACTTCCTACGGTCACGCGGGGCACCTTCTATGGCCTCCCATCGGATGTAGAGGTAGAGTGTACGGAGTTCCACTCGGTCACCGTCCCTGGACTAACATTTGTACGAGTGCGAGTGTTGGTTATGTATGATGTAGGCCTGGCTGAGAGCCCTGTTATTCAGGAGTTTCTGTCAGTTCATGTCCGCCAAGATGGATTGTTTAGGGGGATGTTGCCGGCACCATTGCCCGACGCATTAGGATGGGTGTGATGGCTGCGTGAGGGATAGAGAGCTGATGTTTCTTTTTGGGAGTAGCCGCCACTGATAGATGCAGGATGACACGTGATCACTATAGGGGTCGAAGTATCTTTTTGGGATGTGGCCAAGTGTAGCTAAAAATCTTGGCTTTCTTTTGTTGTATCGACTCGTGAAAATCCATCATGAAAATATATAAATAAAAGTAGCCTGGCTTTATCTTTTCCTATGGTAATTAGTGGTGTGCATTGTATCATGATTGTTGGAGGGAGAGATGGTGATATTAAATTATGCTTCTGTTAATAAGTCGCGCTGGGACCGTTTTCAAAAAAAAAAAATGCCTATGAACTACGACGCTTCTACTAAGAGATGTAACTAGTGTCCATTAGGTGTAGCGATAGGTGCCTATGCCGACCTAAGGTGTTTCGGGGTGCCACAGCCGCCCTTTTTGGTATCAGAGCGAACAGTTCTAGGTGGAGTGATAAGGAGCCTCATTTGGAAATTGAGGAACATGATGACAATGCACACCATAGGATATAAAACGGAACAATTGATTAACTTTGAATAACGGGTGATGAGTATTCACTCGTAGATCCCTAGTAGTTTATTTTGAATTGTCTTTAGGTACCAGTAACATATATATGTTACTTATGTAGTAGTAGTAGTTGCTTTGAATGGAGATAGTGAGTCTCAGATTATTCTTGAGGCAATGCTTGGAAATTGCAGGAAAGTCATGGTGCGAGCTGGAAGTGCTAATCCATCGAGGGCTGAAGCCTCTGCAACAAGGGCTGAACCCCGGATGGAAGATATCCTGTAGGCATTGGCCAATATAGGAAATCTAATGGAAAGACAAGCGCAGCAACAGCCTGGAGCAGAACGCCGTACTCAAGGACTGGTGGAACAATTTTTGAAGCTGAAGCTACCTAAGTTCAATGGAATGGGAAGTCCTGAGGAGGCGGAGCAATGGATTGATGGGATGGAGCGAATTTTCCTGCTGTTGGACTGCAATGATGCTGAGAAAATAACTTTGGCAGAGTACCAGCTGGAGGGAAATGCAAAGTTTTGGTGGAGAGCTTCGAAGGACATAATCTTTCCACCAAGTACTGATGTTAACTGGGAAAAGTTTGTGAGAGCTTTCAATAGAAAGCATTTTTCTGATTGTGCTAAGGACAGAAAAATTTCAGAATTTGTTCAGTTAGAACAAAAGGAGCTGACAGTGGACCAATATGAGGCTAAGTTTTCTGAATTATCTATATATGCTCCTAGACTAATTGAGGATCAGGAAGAAAAGGCTAAGAGATTTCTGAAAGGGTTAAGGACTGATATCAGGAAACAACTAGTGCCTTTGAACATAAGGGATTACCATGAGATTTATGAAAGGGCACAGTTAGTGGAGCAGGAACTGTTGAGAGAGCGATCGGAGTTTAAGAAACAACTAAACTTTAATGATGTGAGAAGGGGTAAGAGACCCTATTTTGGTCAAGGTGAGACTTGGAATGTGAAGAAGAAGAGCAATTTTGGAAGTTTTGGGGGAGCAAGAAATGGTCTGAATACAGGGAAAGCACCCTATCAACCTGATGTTTGTCAAAGGTGTAATGGGCGACATGGCCCAGGACCTTGCAATAGACGATTGAAATGTTTTGGTTGTGGACAAGTGGGCCATCTTAGGAGAAGTTGCCCACAAGAAAGGTCGCAAATGAGTGTTGGCTCGATGCGACGGGGATATCAGAGTGCTGTTAGATCAAACTTACAAAAGAATCCTTAGAGGCCACCAGCACAAGGAAGGGTGTATGCGGTCACCCAAGAGGAAGCGGAAGCTTCCAAAAATGTCATCTCAGGTACGATCCTTATCAATGGTAAAAAGGCATATGCATTGTTTGATACGGGTGCAACGCATTCATTTGTGTCTGAAAGATATAGGCATTTGAGTAAAATAGAAGTTATGCCTCTTGAGACGCGTCTTTGTGTTTCCACGCCTTTAAAGAATATGGTATTGTCTACGCTGGTGTGTAGAAGTTGTAAAATATCAATGGGAGAAAAGGACATGGAAATAGACTTGGTCGTAATGGCTATGTATGATTTTGATGTTATTATAGGAATGGATTGGCTTCGTAAGTATCGGGTCAGAATGGATTGTTATAGAAGAGTGATCCAATTCATCTTGCCTGATCAGTCTAGTTGTGAATTTTTAGGAGGTCAGACCCACCTACCTATAGCACTTATTTCCGCAATAGAAGCCTGTGCGTTACTTGACAAGGGATGTCAAGGATACCTGGCCATAGTTAAAGATTATGCTAGGGAGGAGCCTAAACTTGAGGAAGTTCGAGTGGTTAATGAATTTCAAGATGTATTTCCTGAGGAGTTGCCTGGATTACCACCAGAGCGGGAAGTTGAATTTGAAATTGAATTAATGCCTGGAACAGGACCAATATCTAAAGCCCCATATAGGATGGCCTTAGTCGAGTTGAAGGAATTAAAGGTGCAACTACAAGAGTTGCTTGATAAGGGATTCATTAGGCCAAGTGCTTCACCTTAGGGTGCACTAGTTTTGTTTGTGAAAAAGAAAGATGGGTTGATGCGCTTGTGTATTGACTATAGGCAACTGAACCAGGTGACCATTAAAAATAAATATCCTTTGCCTAGAATTGATGACCTATTTGACCAACTCCAAGGAAGTTCGGTCTTCTCTAAGATTGACTTAAGGTCGGGATACCATCAGCTAAGAATTAAGCAAGAGGACATTCCTAAGACTGTGTTCAGGACTCGTTATGGGCATTATGAGTTCCTGGTCATGCCATTTGGATTGACTAATGCGCCGGCTGTATTTATGGATCTAATGAATAGGGTATTTAAGCCTTATTTAGACCGGTTTGTGATTGTTTTTATTGATGATATTCTGGTATATTCAAGAGGACCTAAAGAGCATGAACAACATCTAAGGATAGTTTTGCAAACCTTGAGAGATCATAAGTTATATGCTAAGTTTAGCAAGTGTGAATTTTGGCTAGACCAGATAATATTTTTAGGGCATGTGGTGTTAGGAGAAGGAATTGCAGTAGACCCGGCAAAAGTTGAAATGGTAATAAATTGGCCGAGACCGACGACACCTATTGAAATACGGAGTTTCTTAAGACTGGCTAGTTATTATAGGAGGTTTATTGAAGGATTTTCACGACTGGTAAGTCCTTTAACTAAATTGACCCGAAAGAATGTGAAATTTGAATGGAATGGGGAATGTGAAAGGAGTTTCCAGGAGCTTAAAAGAAAATTGACCTTGGCTCCAATCCTGACTATACCAACTGGACCTGATGGTTTTACAGTGTATAGTGATGCATCTCACAAAGGACTAGGATGTGTTCTGATGCAACATGGCAAGGTCATAGCCTATGCATCCAGACAATTAAAACCCCATGAACTGAACTACCCAACGCATGATTTAGAGCTAGCAGCTATAGTGTTTGCTTTGAAGATATGGAGACATTATTTATATGGGGAAAAATTTGAGATTTATACGAATCATAAGAGCTTGAAATATCTGTTCTCACAAAAGGAGTTGAACATGAGACAAAGGAGGTGGATGGAGTTGTTAAAGAATTATGATTGCGAGATACAATACCATCCAGGGAAAGAGAATAAGGTAGCGGATGCTCTTAGTCTTAAGTCAACTGTGGAGATGACAAGTTTAAGAATGGCGGAATGGAGTTTATTAGAGTCCGTAGCAGACTCAGAGTTTAAATTGGAAATGGATTGTCTTACTGGTATGCTTAGTGCGTTAAGAATTGAACCCAAAATTATTCAGAAAGTTAAGACATTACAAGAATCTGACCTAGAAATTTTGAAAATGAAAGATGCAGTGTCTTTATGGAAAAGACCAGAATTTCATGTCTCTGAAGATGGAGTGGTAAGATGCCAAGGATGACTCTGTTTTCCCGACAACGAAGAATTAAAGAAGGAAATTTTGTCGGAGGCACATAGGAGTAATTACAATGTTCATCCAGGAAGTACAAAGATGTACAGGAATTTACGTCAGCAATTTTGGTGGAATGGTATGAAAGCAGATTCGGCCAAGCACATTTCTCAATGTTAGACATGCCAGCAAGTAAAAGCGGAGCATCGCAAACCCGCAGGACTTTTGAGACCGTTAGACATACCAGAATGGAAATGGGAACATATAACAATGGATTTTGTGCAATGATTGCCAAGGACATCAAGTGGTCATGACTCTATCTGGGTAATAGTAGACCGCTTAACCAAGTTTGCTCATTTCCTAGCAGTTCGCATAGACTACCCAATGGATAAATATGCGGATCTATATGAAGGTCAAGTGGTACGCCTACATGGTGTTCCAGTGACTATTACCTCAGATCGAGATTCAAGATTTACTTCGAACTTTTGGCGAAGTCTTCAAATTGCCTTAGGAACTAAACTCCAGTTTAGTACTGCTTTTCACCCTCAGACAGATGGACAAACAGAAAGAGTAATCTAGACATTAGAGGATATGTTGAGGGCTTGTGTAATTGATTTCAAAGGAAATTGGGATGAAAGATTACATTTGGTGGAATTTGCATATAGTAATAGTTTTTAGAAAGTATAAACATGGCTCCCTATGAGGCATTATATGGAAGGAGATGTAGGACTCCTATCTGTTGGAATGAAGTAGGTGAAAAGAAATTGACAGGACCTGAACCAGTACAAGTTACCACTGAAGCTGTTGAAATTATCAGGAAAAAACTTAAAACAGCTCAGAGTAGACAGAAAGACTACGCAGATAGGCGTAAAAGGCCTTTGGAATTTAGTGTGGGAGATCATGTATTCTTGAAAGTATCCCCAATGAAAGGAATATCTCGATTTGGAATGAGGGGTAAGTTAAGCCCAAGATTTGTTGGACCTTTTGAGATGCTTGAAAGAATAGGAGATGTGGCTTATGGTTTGGCACTGCCTCCTAAGTTGGGAAATTTGCATGATGTGTTTCATGTATCAATGTTGAGGAAGTACCAACCGGATCCTGGTCACATACTCGATCATGAAGCCATCAAAGTGGATGAGAAAGTGAGGTATATCGAAGAACCTGTACAGATACTGGATCGGAAGGAACAAATTCTTATGACTAAGAAGATCCCATTGGTTAAGGTATTATGGCGACATCATGATATGGAAGAAGCCACATGGGAAAGTGAAGATCGGATAAAGGAAAAGTACCCCTACTTGTTTCAAAAAGGCACGAGTGGTGTCTAATTTCAAGGACGAAATTCTCTAAGGAGGGGAGAATTGTGGCATCCTAAAAATTCCTTGCCTGCCATTAGGGGTGCTCAAATTAATGTCTTGCATTAAGACTTTGGCCAAGCCTATGGTGAATAATTATTTGATAAAAATTTCTATTTTGGCCATAAAGGATTATGGATTTAGAATTTATTAAGATACACCGCAGAGTTTTGTGATTTATGAAATTCAATTAGGGGTTTATATAATTAAGGATTAGGTAAATTGATAGGATGGGATAGGGGCTAAAGAAATTGCTTAAAATCAGCCCAAGACCTCACCTTATTTTCGGCCATTTGGGCCTAGCCGCACAGCCCAAGAAGAGGAGCTGTCGCCTGCCCATTGGAGGCCCAAGGAGGAGCTGTCGCTGGCCCACTTGCTGGCCCAATGCCCAGCCGAGAGATGAGGGCCAGTTTTGCATGAAGAAGACCATGTGTCTCTCCCAAATTGCCAAGTGTAGATCATGCAATTAGCAATCATTGCTAATGATGGAAGGGAAGACCATTAGGGGGGATAGTGGCCGGTTAAGGTGAGAAAGAGAGGGAGAGAGAGGGCTTCGACCAAGCCAAGAGAGAGAGAAAGAGAGTTGCAAGAGAGAGAGGGAAACCGAGAGAGGAGGGAGAAGGAGCCGCTCACCGTTCGTCCGCCCATCGCTGTCCGTTCGCCCGTCCGTGTGCCGTCCATGTGCCGTCGTTCACTTGATCTTAGAGGCAAGTTAGGATCCATTTTATACTCTTGCATGTGTGTCTTGCATGTGTGGTTGAAATGGTGTTGAATCTTGGGTGATTAGAAGTAAGAAACCGAAGCTAGTGTGTTTTGTTTCTTGAAATAGCTGCTGTTTTCGTGTATACCACCTGACCCAGAAACTTGTGAAGGCTTGCATGCGTGTTTCGAGTTGGATTTTGACTTTGACTCCTTCATCAAAGTTGTAGACAACATCTCAAAGTATAACATAATAAAATTTGTGACAAAATAGTTGATTTTTAAGGGGCAAAACCCTCCTCGTACGAAGATACTAGATCTGGAACTGCTTTGCTGACCTTTTGGTAGTTTTGTGGATTACATGTTGCTTTTTACCGAGAATTTCCCTTTTAATTATTCATTAAAGTTTTAGAGAACATCTTAAAGACTAACATACTCAAATTTGAGGTAAAATGAGCAAGTTTAGCCTAGGGAAATGATTTTCTTTTGAAGATGGTAAATCTGGAAATACGGTACTGGACACCCGAGATTTCTTGGACCTATATGGTGATTATTATTTGAAAATTTCACCTAAATCCTTAATGAGAGTTGTAGGGGACCTCTTGAGGAAAAACATATCAAAATTTCAGAGGAAACGAAGAAGGATAAGTAGGCGAAAACTCGATATTTCGGAGATAGCTAAACTGGACGTTTTGGTGCTAGAAACAGGAAGTTCGAACGTCTGTAGAAAATTATCTAGAACGAATCTGGCATAGATATCTTCATCAAAAATATACTTTATGGTCTTTAATATAACCTGGTAAAATTTCATAATTTTTGGAGGTCATTCGGGTATTTTAATCAAACTATTTCAAAAACTGCACAATCTGACTTTGTCCGGATTTTGCATGTTGCAATGTGTGAACTATGTCTTTTTGTGTGAAGCTCTTTTGGGCATGTGTCCTGCATGAAATTGCTACCTATATGTCTTATCTAGTACATGCTCTGATTTTGTGATTTTTGAGGATCATATGGATATTTAATTTAAATGTTTTCCAAAATTGTGCGAGCTGGAATTTAGTAAATTTCAAAAAGGCATGTATTATGGACTATTCTAAGTTGTATGGATTCCATGGATCGTATTTTCTTTAGTAATTGTATCTTGCTGCATGTATGATGATGATTGGAAATGCATATAAGAATTAAAAGGATGAAAGTGATCTTGTTTGCCATTACATCATGTGCCATCCTGAGTTGAAACATAAATTGGTGACCATGAACAATGATAAATGAGGAAACTGTTGGAGGCGGTTGATAATGCCTTGGGAGTGTCAGGATGCCCGGGATGGGGGGTGCCAGATGCTCGAATTGTATTGAGATACATGGCCGGATGTCCTCGGGAGTTTCGAGATGCCCGGAATGGTTGGGTGTCAGAAGCCTCGAAGGTTTGTGCCTGAGGGGATGCCTCATGATGCCAATTGGGATGCGAGATGCCCGGAATGTGGGGGTGCTGGATGCCCGGTGGTGTGTGCCGGAGGTTTTTCTCGCGATGCCAGGTTGGGGTGCGAGTGGTAAAGTATGGGATGCAATTGCTGATCCCAAGAAAGAGAGATGTGGTGATCAAATTGAAAGATAAAAGTGGAAATTGAATCATGCACATGTGATATGATGACACATATGGATGTGTGACATGATGATGATCACCTATGGCATGATGATATGTGTATGATATGATGATGATCACCTATGGCATGATGATATGTATGAAACATGATGATGATCACCTATGGCATGATGATATGTGTATGATATGATGATGATCACCTATGGCATGATGATATGTATGAAACATGATGATGATCACCTATGGCATGATAATATATGTGTGTGATATGATGATGATCACCTATGGCATGATGATATGTGTATGATATGATGATGATCACCTATGGCATGATGATATGTATGAGACATGATGATGATCACCTATGGCATGATGATATGTGTGACATGATGATGATCACCTATGGCATGATGATATGTATGTGATATGATTGTGATGAGGATGTATGTACATATAGTGTGTTTACATATGCATGGTTGCAAGGTAAGTTATGCTTGGATGCATGAATGGCATGTACTATGCTATGATTGTTATGATTGAATTGTGTGATGCATTGAGTGGTTAATTGGATTTTTACTTGCTGAGTGGTTGTACTCACCCCTTCGGGGACCAACATTTCAGATTATAAAGATGCCGCTTCCTACGGTCATGTGGGGCACCTTCTATGGCCTCCCATCGGATGTAGAGGTAAAGTGTACGGAGTTCGACTGCGTCACCGTCCCTAGACTGACATTTGTGTGAGTGCGAGTGCTGGTTATGTACGATGTAGGCCTGGCTGAGGGCCCTGTTATTCAGGAGTTTCTGTCAGTTCATGTCCGCCGAGATGGAGTATTTAGGGGGTTGTTGCCGCCACCACCGCCCGACGCACCAGGATGGGTGTGATGGCCGCGTGAGGGGTAGAGAGCTGATGTTTCTTTTTGGGAGTAGCCGTAACTGATAGATGGAGGATGGCACGTGATCACTATAGGGGTCGAAGTATCTTTTTGGGATGTGGCCAAGTGTAGCTAAAAATCTTGGCTTTCTTTTGTTGTATCGACCCGAGAAAATTCATCATGAAAATATGTAAATAAAAGTGGCCTAGCTTTATCTTTTCCTATGGTAATTAGTGGTGTGCATTGTATCATGATTGTTGGAGGGAGAGATGGTGATATTAAATTATGCTTCCGCTAATAAGTCGCGCTGGGACCGTTTTCAAAAAAATAAAATGCCTATGAACTACGACGCTTCTACTAAGAGATGTAACTAGTGTCCATTAGGTGTAGCGATAGGTGCCTGTGCCGACCTAAGGTGTTTTGGGGTGCCACAATTAGAACCAAGTTGCTTTAGGCACGGATAAAGGGTAATGTGATTAGCACTCTTCTTCATTTCTTCGTGCTTCTTATTAAAATGCACGAACAATGTTTTGGAGATACATGTATGGGTGTCTTGCTTCCACTGTGAATTGTTTTGATTCTATTTCACCTGAGTACGTGTTTGTGTTTTTTGAAACAAAACCCCAACAATGGTATTAGAGTCAATTGTCACACATTTTGGTACTTTCAATTAATGATTGGTTCATACTGATTTTTATGACTTAATGGTCAATTCTCATTTGTGATGAGAATTCTTTTAAAGTGTCCTATTTATTTTGGTTTGATATGCAAATTAATCATTAATATGTTAGGTGAAACTTTTGATAACAAAACAAACCTTCTTATTTATGATGTTAAGTTGAAACTGGTGTTCGAACTCGTGGCCGACCATTGTCGTGATTTGATCCCATATTTTGATGGTTGATGATTGGTTGTGGATACATTGGAGATAGTTGCCATTAAAGAGTATAGGACCATTGTGACATCCCAAATTTTCAATACTGTTTTCAATTAAATTAAATCGGTGTGGCACCCCGAACCACCTTAGGTCACCACAGGCACCTAATGCTACACCTAATCACATCTCTTTGTAGAAGCGTCGTAAATCCTAGACACATTTTTTTTTTTTGAAAACGGTCCCAGCGCGACTCATTAGCATAAGCAAAATATAATATCGCCATCTCTCCCTCCATCAACCATGATACAATTGCACACCACTAATCATAAGAAAAGATAAAGCCATGACACTTTATTTACATATTTCCCATGATGGGTTTCCTTGGGTCAGTACATCAAAAGAAAGGCCAGGACATGTAGCCACACTCGGCCATAAACTCAAAAAGAAACACTCGACCCACTACGACTAACGTGCAAGATCCCCCATCACTAGTGTCGGCTAATCATCCCAAAAAGTTTCAGCTCCTACTTCTCATGCACGGGCCCTCACACCCATCCCGATGCATCAGGTGGTGGCGGTAGCAACATCCCACGCATCACTCCGTCTCGACGAACATGGACGGATATGAACTCCTGAATGACAGGGCCCCCAGCCAGGCCCACGTCATACATCACTAAGGTGCACACTCGAATAAATGTCAGTCCAGGAATGGTGGGACAGTCGATCTCCACAAACTCGACCTCTACATCTGAAGGAAGGCCGTAAAATACGCCCCGCGTGACAGCAGGGAGCAGCATCCTGCTAATCCGAAATGTTGGTCCCCGAAGGGGTGAGTACAACCACTTAGCAGGTAAAGGACCAATAAACCACTCAATACATCATGCCACGCAATCATCACAATCATAGCATCACATGTCATACAAGCATCCATGCACAACATACCATGGCATCATGCACATGTCATCATACCTCATGTACATACATTATCATACAGTCATTACCATCATATCGTACACTTACCATCCTCATGTCACATATGGCATCATCTTTGCCATGCATCCATGCATATAACATCATCATCATATCCCATGTACCATCATCATTACCATGCATCCATGCATGTAACATCATCATCGTATCACATGTACCATCATCATTGCCATGCATCCATGCATGTAACATCATCATCGTATCACATGTACCATCATCATTGCCATGCATCCATGCATATAATATCATCATCATGTCATGCATATATCATCATGCATAATTCGATTTCAATTTCATTTTGGACCGCCACATTTCTCTTTCTCGGGACCAATGTTTGCATCCCACATGTATCCAAGATACAATCAGACCATCCGGCTCCCCCACTCTCCGGGCATCTTGTTCCCCAACTGGCATCACGAGGACCCTCCAGCATTCAGCCATTTAAGGCCACCGGGCAATCGGCCGTACCCTTCTAGCCAGGCATCTCGCACCCAAACTGGCATCACGAGGTATCCCTCGGCACAATACCTGCCGAGCTTCCGGCTCCCCCACTCTCCGCGCATCTCGACACCTCTCAGTACTCCTGAGGCCCTCCGGTATCCGGCCATTCATGACCACCGGGCAACCGGCCGTACCCTTCTAGCCAGGCATCCCGACACTCCTAGGGCATTGTCGGCTCACACCTCCGACGGCCTTCTCATTTATCTCAATTCTCATCTTCAATTATAGTTCAATTTTAACATGGCATGTGATGTGATGGCAATCAAGATCATATTCATCATTGAATTCATACATGCATCTCAAATCATCATCATACATGCAGCAAGACACTATCATCCAATCAATACAATTCATGGAGTCCATGCAATTTAAAATGGTCCATATTTCATGCCTTTTGCAAAATTCCAGCATGTACCATTTTTAGAAAATATTTAAATTAAATATCCATATGCTTCTCAAAAATCATGAAATCAAGGCACGTGATAGACAAGACAATAAGATAGTAATTTCATGAAAAAAACATGCCCAATAAAGTTCCACACAAGAAGATATAATCCACACAAATACAGCATGCAATTTCGGATAGAAACAGAATGTGCAGTTTTCAAAATAACTCGATTAAAATACCCCAACGACCTCCGAAAATTATGAAATTTTACCAGGTTATATTTAAGACACTAAAGTATATTTTTCATGCAGACTTCTATGCCAGATTCGTTTTAGATAATTTTCTATAGTCATTCGAAGCTTCTGGTTCTCGCACCGAAACGTCCAGTGTATGTTTCTCCGAAATATCGAGTTTTCACCCCTTTATTCTGCTTCATTTCCTATTAAATTTGGATATGTTTTATTTCAAGAGGTCCCCTACAACTTTCATAAAGGTATATAAGTCAAATTTCCTAAGAATAGTCACCATATGGGTCCATGAAGTCTCGGGTGTCCTGTACCGCGTCTCCAGATTTACCGTCTTCAAGAGTAAGTCGATTCACTAGGCTACACTTGCTCATTTTACTTAAAATTTGAGTATGTTAGTATTTAGGATGTTCCCTAAAAGTTTCATGGAGAAGTAGAAGAGAGATTCTTAGTAAAAATCGACATGCAACCACAAATCTACCAAAAGATCAGCAAAACTGTTCCAGGTCTAGTGTCTTCGTAGGATGAGGGTTTGACCCATTAACTCTCAACCATTTTGTTCCAAATTTTAGTATATTGTAGTTTAAGATGTTGGCTACAACTTTCGTGAAGGAATCAAAGTAAACATTCAACTCGAAACATGCATGCAAGCCCTCACAAGATTCTGGGTCAGGCGGTTCACACGAAAACAGCAAGCATACTCAAGAACAAGTCACATTCTAGCTTCGGTTTTGCCTACCCTAACATCCGAAATCTTCCACCAACAAGTCACACATGCAAGACACACATGCAAGAGTGGAAATCAATCCCAACTTGCCTCAAAGACCAAGCGGACAGCGGCACACCAACGGCACACCGGTGACAGACGGACGGCGTGCGGGCGGCGACGGGCGAGCTCCTCCTCCTCCTCGGTTCCTCTCCCTCTCTCGGCGATTCTCTCTCTCTCTCTCACTTGGCTTGGCCGAATGTCACTAACCGGCCACCCTCTCTCTCTCTTTCCCCTTTTATTTCCCCAAATCTCCATCATTGGCAATGATTATTTGCCTCTCCACAAGCCAATGCATGCAATCTTCCTTTTTGCCACTTGGCCAAGCTCATGCAAGATGGGCTTGGGCTTGGGCTTGGATTGGAAGAAGTGGGCCGGCCACTCCTCCCCCCCTTGGTCGACGGTCACTCTTCATGGGCCTCAATTGGGCCGGCCATTCCGCCCACCAAAAATTCATGCTTTTGGGCCTAAGGCCTAACCCAATTCAATTCAATTTTAATCTCCTTTTTAAATACTAATTAAATCTTATTAAAGTAAAATACCGTAGGGTAAAATTAAATAACTAAACACTTAGAATTACAAACCTATGGATTCTAATTCACGATGCACATGGCCAGAGATAAGTCATTTTTTTCCAAGATCTATCCTTTTAAACTCGGCCATAGATTTCAATACAAGATAATAACTGAAGCACCCCTAATTAGCTAGCAAGGAATTTCAGGATGCCATAATCGGGCCTTTCATCGACACGCCTATAGTGTTATTCTTAGAACTGATCACTCGTGAGATAACTAGACTATCTTGGGAAGTCATTAAAAGATTTTAATGCAATAGAGTTGAGGTTTCGACCAGGAATCGACTACTCGACTGTGTTCATTTGCAGAGATCATTTCGGCATAGTAAGATCGATTAAAAATCAGAGATAGGTCGGTTCAACTGAGATGTGTGGCTAAACGTCGGTGATTCCACTAGATTACAAAATTCTCGTCGACCAGCATTAGATTGATTTTTCTATTGTTTTGGTACCCTGTGTCTGTATTTGAATCTTTGAGATTTTCACGACAACCTAGAGTCGCCAATGTGTCGAAGAGGTTCATAGTGGCTCGAAGAAAATTGACCATGGGTCATTTCCACTAAAAATTTCTGAAAACTACCTAGTAGAATAGGTCACGTTACAAATGCACCAGAGTGAAATTAACTGTGAATTTGAATCCGATTTCAGAAATTGAAAATCCTATAATGTCACAAGTCATTTTAGGAACATCGACTCAGTCTCCGAAGATTTTTTCTGCAAACCGAGACTTTTTGGGAAAAAGTCGAGGTAGGGTTGTTTTTGTCTAGAAACTTCAGAGGATCGGTTTTTATCCCATATTTAGGATGCAAGTGGGATCAATTGGTGAGAAAAATATCAATTCAATCGTTGACTCGATAACGGAATTTTCAGAGGCCGAATTGAATTGATTCAAGAGGGATTGAAGTCCAATTGAACCAAAATCAATGCAAATTCGTAGCCCCCCCTTGCCTATGACTTTTGGACCATTTCCCTAGCTTGTTGAAGAAGCTCGGAGGCTGAAAATTGCTGAGGAAGCCTTCCTTGGTGGTGGGGTCGGTCAAGGGGAACAAAAAGAGGAGTAGAGACCAAGCTTGTCCCCTTGCCCCCCTCTCTTCCCCAACCGTCGACTAGCCCCTTCTCCCTCTCCATTAGTATTGCCTGAAGCTCAACAAACATAGAGGAGATCAGCTGAAGTCGCCAGAGCAGCCCAGCCCTAGTCGGACCACCCGAGCCCTCACTGCACGCCGTTGCACCTCATGCCCTGCCCACTCACACCCCCGCCGTTCCAAATTGTCGCTTCACCTCACTCACGAGCTCAGGCCACCTCCGGAGCCATTCGAGCTTGCCTCGCCGCCATCGGAGCTCTCACTGCCATCGCTTGGACCCGGTTCGGTCCCCTCAGCCCATCTTAGCTCGTTGTCTCCTCAACCAGCTCTAGTTTAGCCCTTTCTTGGCTCAAATCAGAACCGGAAATGAGTGGGTATTTGCAGCATTGTTTGGCCCGTTTTGGAGGCGTTCTTGACCCCAGTTGCCAATCCACTTTTGGAGTTTGTCGTGCCCCGCAGCATCCCTGTTGATTTGATTCGAGTGCATCACATAAAAAATGAGTTTAACTCACTAATCCTTGCTTAGTAAGTTAATGACGTTTAAGGGTTATTTAGTTTAGACTAAGCTAGGATTAGGTGGTTAGTTAAAACGGATTAGAGTGCATGTTAAGTGGTTAGAGTAGTGTAGTTAGGGCCTAGACAAGCTCTAGTATTTATCTAGAGTGATTCAAAAATTTTCCGGATCCGTCTCGGCTTTTAATTAGGCTTTACAGGCCTAAGTTCTATTTATTGGCATTTATTTATTATTTTTCGTAATTATTTAATTAATTAATTATTTTTTGGAAATTTGACCGTGATAGTCGGTGACCGAAATTTTATGCTGATTACAGTGTTGTGATCTATTTATTTAATTGGCTGTTATTTTGTGCAATTGAGTGTGATTTGTGTTTTTTTTTTTTTTGGTAAAGAAGTGTGATTTGTGTTTGTGGGTAATTATCACAAAAAATCGATAATGTTGGTAAATAGTTGGAAAATTACCGGGCATCGGTCTACAGTGCCAAAAATCTATTTTGGGACTGCTGAAATTAATGGGATATTCAAAAGTGGAAATGTTTTATTTTGGTCGAGGCCGACCGTGTACTCACACACGATAATTTTTTTATCGGGTTGATAAAAACGGCAGCTTCTAGCGAGCATATTTAGTATACTATTAGTAAACCTTGTGGTTAGCTTCTGGTGAGCAAGTTATGTTTTATTATCATCTTTGGGCAAGCAATAAATTGTCAGCTTTGGGCGAGTAATAAATTATCAGCTTTGAGCGAGCTATACTATCTATCTTCAGCTTAGGGTGAGCAGTCCTGATTTGATAGGATCTTATAGATAGTATTAATTGGGCCGACCATGGGAAGTTCGTGATGACACGTAATCAACTGAGTCGATTGATTGATGGTTCGATCTGTCTTGATGTGTTGAAATGATTTGTTGAAAATGTCAATTCTATTGACTTGTAGGAAGTAACAGAGGCAAAGGTAAAGCCTCCAACTCGTGTTGTGCTTACGCAACCCTTAGGGCGTATTTTCTTCCTTGTCAGGTCTTAGAGGGTAGAACTCGCTGAAACGTTGTCTCACCCCATTGTGGGATAACATTTCAGGTCCTTAGATGGTAGCTCTCGAGTTTTTGGCCGACCTAAGAAATTTACAGAGTAGACATCTTATATTCCGATGAATCACAGTCCTAGGGGTAAGGACTATGAGCTAGTAAGCTCTATAGTCTGGGTCGATGCGGGTCTCACCCACAAGGTGCCGCACTGATACAAATCGTGGTACCGCCAGGCTCAAGATGGCCAGAGAGAGGGTCCTATACCGGAGTCTGAGATTCCTCTGTACGTTTTGGAGGTTGCTTTTAGGAAGGGCATAATTGATTCTCCTCAAGGCTCGGTCGTAGATACGGTGGACCTGGCTCTTGAAGTACCAGAGTCCTTGGTGCAGTCTGCTGAAGGCTCCAGTTGGAGTGTAGAAGAAGGTGAAATCGAGGATGATGGAAAGGAGGACGAGGACCCGTAGTTGACGAAACCCCCACCCCTATTTGTAGAAATTTTATAGATATATATATATATATATATATATATATCAATTTGTATTATGTATAACTGATTGTGATATGTATATATAAGTGTGGTTATGTTTTCAGTTCAAAAAATTTGTGGCCCTACTTTTCTGTCCCATTGTATTATTGTCTGGGGATTATTTATCTGCTTCGACATGCGTATTAAAACAAAAGGGTCGGTAATGTGTCTTGGGATGTCGTTATTAATCAACCGCAGAGACGGATGGGCACGTGCTCGAAGGATCGGGACATGACATCCCCGTTTAAGTGGTATTAGAGCCTGGTTAGTGATTGGAGTGATAAGGTGCGATGGTATTTGGGATAGTCAGTAGGATTGGCCTTTATTTCATGCTAGTGCATGTTTGTGATAGTTGATTGGTAAGATTGTTTGTTGTCTGGATCACTCGAATTATAATTTGGTGTGGAATTGGAAAGCAGGTCTCCCTAAGGACCCTGCAAGATGAGCGATCAAGAGCAAAGGACTCCTAGAAAGCGTACCATTGGGCCTACAGCTCGGGGTAGAACGCCGACAAGGGTCGGTACCCGAGGAGGCCGAGGTAGAGCGCCAGCTAAAGCTAGCACGAGTGGAGTAGCACCACCTCCAGTTGGTGCTAGGGTAGCAGCCCCAGGTGATCCGAGAACCATTGGGATTATGCAGGCTTTGGATGCGATGAGAGAAATGATAAGGCAGCAGGCCCAGAACCAAGCTACCGTCTTTACCGCCACCGTTACAGCCGCCGCTACTGCCGCTACCAATGCTGTTGCTGCTGCTACACCTGTCGCTGCACCTGCTGAGGTTCCACCAGGGAACGTGGCCACTGGGAGGCCAATACATAACTTGGTTGAACAATTCCTGAAACTGAAGCCACCGAAGTTCACCGGGGCAAGAGATCTCGAAGCTGCTGCTCTATGGATCCAAAGATTGGAGAAGACTTTCGCACTGCCAATGTGCTCAAAGATTGAGAAGGTAGTCTTTGTAACCTACCAGTTATAGGGAATTGCAAGTACGTGGTGGAGAACCACCCAAGCAATGGTTTTTCCCAAAGGTATGGTTCTGGAGTGGAATGCCTTTGTTGAAGCTTTGAATAGTAAGTACTTCTCTAAGACTGCCAGAGAACAGAAGATGACAGAATTTATGCGCCTTCGTCAAGGTACTATGACCGTAGATTAGTACGAAGCAAAGTTCATGGAATTATCACAGTATGCCCTCGAGCTGGTTGAGAACACGATGAACCGGGTTAAGAGATTCGAAGACAGACTCAGACTATAGCTGAGGAGTCCATTAATACTACTCAACCTGAGGAACTACAATGACCTATATGAGTGGGTCTAGATGATAGAGAGGGATCAGGTTGACCGAGCCACCACATCTACATCACGGTTTGGATTAATCAGAGAAGGGATTCGACATGGAAAGAGGCCCATGACCGGAGCAAGATTTCACGTCCCGCCTAATAGGAAAGGTGGAAGTAGCAAGTCTGGGCCAAGTCAGAATGGTACATGTTGCTTCTGTGGAAGGCGACATGGTACAGCTCCGTGCCCTCAAAGGCCGGGCATTTGTTTTGGGTGTGGCTAGCAAGGTCACATGGTCAGAGATTGTCTTAGGCAACCAAGAGGACAGCAACAGTTACCGCCACCGCCACCGTTGGGACAGATTATAGGGTACGCGCCTCAGAACGCACTGCAAGGTGGACAGCTCAGACCCCCAGCTCAGGGAACAATGTATGCCATCACCCGAGGTCAGGCAAAGGATGTGCCTGACATGATTACAGGTACGGTTTCGCTGAACAACCATGCTTCTTACGCTTTATTCGATTTAGGAACAACTCATTCTTTTATTGTCAAGCAGTATGTTAAGCTGATAGGATTGTGTCCTGTATTATTGGAGTCAGTGGTTAGCATATCTACACCATTAAAGGATAAGGTGTTGTCTGCATTTGGTTGTTTTGGTTGCAAGCTAGCGATTGGTGAGTGAGAGGGGAAAATAGACTTGTTAGTCCTAGCCATGTATGACTTTGATTTGATAATTGGCATGGACTGGCTCACCAAGCAACAAGCTAAGATGGACAGTTATCATAAAACGATTCAGTTTAACCTGTGAGAGGGTGGAAGTTTTGAGTTTGTTGGAAGTCGAGGAAGACCCCCGATTACATTAATCTCATCGCTTGAAGCAACCCATTTGTTAGACGAGGGTTGCCAGAGTTACTTGGCCACTGTCATGGATATGACAGTTGAGGAGCTGAAGATAGAAGACATCGCAGTGGTGCAAGAATTTCCAGATGTGTTTCCAAAGGAATTGCTAGAATTGCCACTGGAGAGAGAAATTGAGTTTGTGATTGAGTTAGCACCCAGGATACAACTAATCTCTAAGGCTCCTTACCGAATGATATTGTCTGAATTGAAGGAACTGAAGGTGCAGATGCAGGAGTTGTTAGATAAAGGATTCATCTGTCCCAGTGCATCAGCTTGGAGAGCACCCGCCCGTTTGTAAAGAAGAATGATGGTTCGTTGTGCTTGTGCATCGACTATCGTCAACTCAACCAAGTGATGATCAAGAACAAGTATCCACTCCCAAGGATAGATGACTTGTTTGATTAGTTGCAAGGAGCATCAATATTTTCGAAGATCGACTTGAGGATATGATATCATTAGCTGAGAATCAAAAAGGAGGACATACTGAAGTCAGCATTTCGTACTCGATATGGTCATTATGAGTTCACTATAATGCCATTCGAGTTGACGAATGCTCCAGTTGTTTTCATGGATCTCATGAACTGTGTCTTCAAGGAGTACCTAGATCATTTTGTGATTGTGTTCATCGACGACATTCTAGTGTATTCGACGAATGAGGAAGAGCATGAAGGTCATTTGAGATTAGTACTGCAGACTCTGAGAGTTCATCAGTTGTATACCAAGTTCAGCAAGTGCAGGTTTTGGTTGACTCGTGTCGCTTTCTTAGGTCACGTGATTTCAGGCGAAGGAATCTCCGTGGACCCGTCCAAGATTAAAGTAGTGATCAACTGGCCGAGATTGACTACCGTGACAGAGATCAAAAGTTTTTTCAGTTTGGCAGGTTATTATAGACGGTTTGTGGAAGGGTTCTCGGCATTAGCGTTGCCGTTGATCTAACTCCTGAAGAAAGAAGAGAAGTTCGTATGGACAGACAAGTGCGAGCGTAGTTTCCAAGAGCTGAAGCAGAAGCTAACTACCGCACCTATGTTGACCATTCCATCTTAAACTGGAGGATACGAGATCTATAGTGATGCGTCGTTCAGAGGACTTGGTTGTATGTTGATGCAACATGGCAGGGTTGTTGCATACGCCTCCCGTCAGTTGAGACCTCATGAGCAAAATTACCCGACGCATGACTTGGAACTCGCAGCCATCATTTTCTCTTTGAAGATTTAGAGATATTATTTGTGCGGAGAAAGATTCTAGATCTTCACTGACCATCAGAGTTTAAAGTATCTATTCTCTCAGAAGGAGTTGAATATGAGACAGCGTCGATGGATGGAACTTCTGAAAGACTATGATTGTGATATCCTATATCACCTTGGAAAGGTGAATAAGGTTGCCGACGTGTTGAGCCGGAAGTCTTCAGTTGCTCATGTGTTGGTTAAGGGGTGTACTTTAATCAAGAGAGCTCGAGATTCGGTGTTCTAGTTTGAGGTAGGCCACATTTTGAATCTTATGGCCACCCTCAAAATTGAGCCGGATATGCAGATCGGGATCAAGCTACTTCAGTCGACAAACCTAGATGTTTAGAAGATTTTACAAGAGGATACCGATAAAAGAAAGGCTAACTTTCAGATTTCTAAGAATGGAACATAGAAGTTCGAGGACGATTGGTTGTACCTGACAATGTGGAGCTTAGAGGGGATATCTTATTAGAAGCTCATTGTAGTAGTTACAGCATTCATCCTGGCAGTACAAAGATGTATTAGAATCTACGTCAACACTATTGGTGGTTTGGTATGAAGGCAGACATCGCCAAGCATGTTGCCAAGTGTTTGACGTGTCAGCAAGTCAAAGCTCAACATTGCAAGCTCGGAGGACTTCTACAACCTCTCGAGATCCCAGAGTGGAAGTGGGAGTATATCACAATGGACTTCGTGACCAGACTACCGAGGAGTCAGAGAGGTAACGATTCTATTTGGGTAGTGGTTGATAGACTGACAAAATCGACCCACTTCATTGCGGTACGAAAAGACCTTTGTTTAGACAGGCACGCAGATCTGTACGTGCGTCAAATAGTTCATTTGCATGGAGTATCGATTACGATCACCTTAGATCGAGATTGGAGATTCACAGTTGCTTTTTGGAAGAGCTTGCAGAGTGATTTAGGTACAAAGCTACAGTACAGTACGGCATATCATCCTTAGATGGATGGCCAGTCTGAGAGGACAATTCAGACCCTCGAGGACATGCTGCGAGCTTGTGTACTGGATTTCAATGGAAGCTGGGAAGAATAGCTTCATCTAGTTGAGTTCACCTACAACGACAGTTATCATTAGAGCATTCAGATGGCTCCTTTTGAAGCATTGTATGGCAGAGTGTGCAGAACGTCAGTATGTCGAGATGAAGTTGGGGAAAGAAAGATTACAAGCCCAAAGTTGGTTCAGCAGTCAGTGGATGCAGTTGCAGTTATCAGAGGCAGACTAAAGATCACTCAAAGCAAGGAGAAGAGTTACGCAGATAAGCACCGGAGGTCATTGGAATTCCAAGTTGGTGATCACGTTTTTCTGAAGGTGTCACCAATGAGGGGAACTTTACGCTTTGGCAAGAAAGGAAAACTGAGTCTGAGGTACATAAGTCCGTTTGAAATTCTTGAGAGAATTGGGACCTTAGCGTATCGTCTTGCGTTGTCACTAAGATTGGCGCAAGTGCACGACGTCTTTCACGTGTCGATGTTGAAGAAATGTGAGCCTAACCCGACCCATGTGCTTAATTTCGAGGAATTGGACGTGGATGACCGAGTGTCGTACGTTGAAAGCCCGGTTCATATTGTGGATCGAAAAGAGCAAATTCTGCATACAAAGACCATCCTATTGGTCAAAGTGGTCTGGTAACACCATGGCACTGAAGGAATAACCTGGCAGAGTGAAGAGTTGATGAGACAAATGTATCCCCACCTTTTTGCTTAAAGATTGTAATGGTTTAAATTTCGAGGACGAAATTTTTATAAGAGGGGAAGAGTTGTGACATCCTGAATTTTCAACGCTGTTTTCAATTAAATTAAATCGAGCCTTTCATCAATGCACCGATAGTGTTATTCTCAAAGCCGATTACTCGTGAGATAACTAGACTATCTTGGGAAGTCATTAAGAGATTTTAATGCAATAGACTTTGAGGTTTCGACTAGGAATCGACTACTCGACCGTGTTCATCTACAGAGATCATTTCGGCACAGTAAGATCGATTAAAAATCATAGATAGGTCGGTTCGACTGAGATGTGTGGCTAAACGTGGGTGATTCCACTAGATTACAAAATTCTCGTCGACCGGCATTAGATTCATTTTTCTATCATTTTGGTAGCCTATGTCCGTATTTGAATCGTCGAGATTTTCATGTCAACCGAGAGTCACCAATGTGTCGAAGAGGTTCATAGTGGCTCGAAGAAAATCGACCACAAGTCATTTGCACTCAAAATTTCTAAAAACTACCCAGTAGCCTAAGTCACGCTACAAATGCGCCAAAGTGAAATTAACTGCAAATTTGAATCCGATTTCAGAAATTGAAAGTCATGTCATGTCACAAGTCATTTTAGGAATGTCGACTCAGGCTCCGAAGATTTTTTCTGCAAACCGAGACTCTTTGGGAAAAAGTCGAGGTAGAGTTGTTTTTGTCCAGAAAATTTAGAGGATCGTTTTTTTATCGTAGATTTGGAATGCAAGTGGGATCAATTGGTGAGAAAAAATACCAATTTGATCATTGACTCGAAAACGGAATTTTCAGAGGCCGAATTGAATTGATTCAAGAGGGATTGAAGTCCAATTGAACCAAAATCAATGCAAATTCGTAACCCTCCCTTGCCTATGACTTTTGGACCATTTCCCTAGCTTGTTGAAGAAGCTTGGAGGCTGAAAATTGCTAAGGAAGCCTTCCTTAGTGGTGGGGTCGGTCAAGGGGAACAAAAGGAGGAGTAGAGACCAAGCTTGTCCCATTGCCCCCTCTCTCTTCCGCAACAGTCGACCAACCCCTTCTCCCTTTCCAGTTGTGCTGCTTGAAGCTGAGCAAACGCAGAGGAGACCAGCTGAAGTCACCGGAGCAGCCCAGCCCCCGTTGGACCGCCCGAGCCCTCACCACTCACCGTCGTGCCTCACGCCCTATGCGCGCACCCCCGCCGTTCCAGACCGTCTCTCCACCTTAGCCACGAGCTTAGGCCACCTCTGGAGCCATTCGAGCTTGCCCTGCCACCGTCAGAGCTCTCACCACCACCGCCTGGACCTGGTTCGGTCCCCTCAGCCTATCTCAGCCCGTTGTCGCCTCAACCAACTCCCGTTCAGCCCTTTCTCAGCTCAGATCATAACCGGAAATTAGTGGGTATCCACAGCACTATTTGGCCTGTTTTGGAGACGTTCCCGACCCTGGTTGTTGGTCCCTCTTTGGAGTTTGTCGAACCCCGTAGTGTCCTCGTCGATTTGATCCGAGTGGATCGCTTAACTAGTGAGCTTAACTCACTGATCTTTGCTTAGTAAGTTAATGACATTTAAGGGTTGTTTAGTTTAGACGAAGTTAGGATTATGTAGTTAGTTAGAAAGGATTAGAGAATTAGCTAATTCTCGGTGCATGTTAGGTGGTTAGAGTAGTGTAGTTAAGGCATAGACAAGCTCTAGTATTTATCTAGACTGATTCATAAATTTTTCAGATCCGTCTCGGCTTTTAATTAGGCTTTACGGGCCTAAGTTCTACTTATTGACATTTATTTATTGTTTTCCGTAATTATTTAATTAATTAATTATTTTCCAAAAATTAGACCGGGATAGCCAGTGACTAGAATTTTACGTTGATTACAGTGGTGTGATCTGTTTATTTAATTGACTGTTATTTTGTACAATTGAGTGTGATTTGTGTTTGTGGGTAATTATCCCCAAAAATCAATAATGTTGGTAATTAGTTGGAAAATTACCGGGCGTCGGTCTACAGCGCCAAAAATCTATTTTGGGACTCTTGAAATTAGTGGGATATTCAAAAGTGGAAATGTTGTATTTTGGCTAAGGCCGACCGTGTACCCATACACGATAATTTTTTTTATCGGATAGGATAAAAATGACAACTTCTGGCGAGCATATTTAGTATACTATCAGTATACCTTGTGGTCAGCTTCTGGTGAGCAAGTTATGTTTTATTATCAGCTTTGGGCGAGCAATAAATTATCAGCTTTTGGTGAGCTATACTATCTATCTTCAGCTTCGGGTGAGCAATTCTGATTTGATAGGACCTTATAGATAGTATTAATTGGGCTGACCATGGGAAGGTGGTGATGACATATAATCGACTAAGTCGATTGATCAATGGTTTGATTTGTCTTGATGTGTTGAAATGATTTGTTGAAAATGTCAATTGTACTGACTTGCAGGAAGGAACGGAGGCAAAGGTAAGGCCTCTGACTCATGATTGTGCTTAAGCAGCCCTCAGGGCATATTTTCTTCCTAGTCAGGTTTTAGGGGGTAGAACTCGCTGAGACGTTGTCTCACCCCGTTGTGGGATAACATTTCAGGTCCTTAAATGGTAGCTCCCGAGTTTTTGGCCGACCTAAGAAAGTTACAGAGCAGACATCTTATATTCTGATGAATCAGGGCCCTAGGGATTGGGACTATGAGCTAGTAAGGTCCGTAGTCTAGGTCGATGTGGGTCTCACCCACAAGGTGCCTCACCAATACAGATCGTGGTACCGCCAAGCTCAAGATGGCTAGAGAGAGGGTCCTATACCGGAGTCTGAGATTCCTCTGTACGTTCTAGAGGTTGCTTTTGGGAAGGGCGCAGCTGATCCTTCTCAAGGCTTGGCTGTAAACGTGGTGGACCCGGCTCTTGAAGTACCAGAGTCCCCGGTGCAGTCTACTGAAGGCTCTAGTTAGAGTGTAGAAGAAGGGGAAATCGAGGATGATGGAGAGGATGACGAGGACCCGTAGTTGACCAAACCCCCACCCCTGTTTGTAGAACTTTTATAGATATATATCAGTTTGTATTATGTATAACTGATTGTGATATGTATATATAAGTGTGGTTGTGTTTTTAGTTCGAAAAATTTGTGACCCTTTTTTTCTATCCCATTGTGTTATTGTCTGGGGATTATTTATCTACTTCCGCATGCATATTAAAATGAAAGCGTCGGTGATGTGTCTTGGGATGTCACTATTAATCAACTGCAGAGACAGATGGGCACGTGCTCGAAGGATCGGGGCATGACAACCACTCCATTATACCTAACAGTCATTTGTGTCCTTAATACTTACATGAGATGATATGTTAGACTTAACTATGATCATGAGGTCAACGTTATGATTTGGACTTACAAGTAATGAGTCGAATAAGATAATCCATTCACTAAGTTTGTAAAATACTAATAACTATTAGGTGAGGTGGGCTATGGGTTGGTTGGACTCTAATCCCCACTAGCAATCTTTTCTAAACGAAGATTGTTGTTTCCTATCCTAACAAGTATGGGCTCATAATAAATTTAGTGGGATGTTATGTTTCATTCAAAGGTCAAAATGAAATATTTATTGAAAGACAATAGCTAACAATTTATTTTTCTGTACATATATTTTATTTATCTTAAAAAGGTTAAGACAAACCTACTTACTCCTTTACTTAAAAAGAATTGTCCGACACGACCCAATTATATTGATTACGTAAGGAATTTGAGAATTGTTTTCAATTCCGAGAAGTATGCACTTGATCAAAACTTGCCAAAATCATTTCCTATGGGTTGGACCCAAGAGGAGCATGGAACTTATGATAAATGGCATGAAGATAACCAAAAAGTTAGGTCATACTGTCACGCCCTGAACCCCCAAGCACACGAACATCCCACAATGGTTGATAAATTTGTGACGTCCTAGGACACGTCACCGACCCATTCTTTTTATCTTTCAATTAAACTCAAGTGGAAGCATTTGATATAAACAACACCCAATCAATCATAACAAATATAATAGGGATATCACGAAAAACACCACAACATCAAACCAAACACTTCAATTACAAATTTACTGTTAACCCTAGGAAGTTTAGTGATTACAAGCCCTTACACCAGCAACTTCCAAGCAAACAACAAAAATTAACAGTAGGTCAGGGTTAATCTAAACTTCACTAACGCTAGCCCAATCTCTTGTCTCCAAAGGGACCCCAAACTGAGCATGATGATTCCTTATACTACGGGGCTGAAAAATATTAAACAACAACATGGTGAGATATAAATATCTCAGCGAGTTAATGACCTAAGCCTCAACTAGGACGCTAATTCGTCTCGAAGGTAGCCTAAACATGCAACATTATATCGACATCAAATCAATAGCAAAGCAACCCTTGCTTTGCCTAAACATTTAACATGGTCCAGCAATTGACCCCAAAGACAAATATTAAAGCCGTTAAATAACTCATGGGAATCCTTACCTCGCCTTGGCACATCCCTACTTATAACAATTCACATATGTCTCATGCGACTCATATATTTATATATCCATGCCATACATGTCCAAGTCATAACATCACTCTGAGACTATGCATTAGCACTCATGCATTTTGCACACGCGGTGTCTCGAGAATATCATGGCATCCCATACTACCATGCTATTCTTAAGACCATGATTCCATATTATTACGACCCTTCGGACCATGGCCACCACAAGGGTTGGTGGTCTTCCAGCATGACCGGGCATCATCCTGCCCCACCAGGCATGGCAATGTCTAAAACCCCCGCCTAGACGGCATTCCATAAAGGAGCATCGATCTGGCCTCAACAACGACTCGGCAACCGGACCCTTGCCGGGCATTCGGTAAACATCAGACATCGCCCTCAAACTCCCGTTGGGTGACAGGTTCAATTAAGTGACCACTCAAGCATGCCAACACTCAAGCCAAATTTTATCTGTCATCAATTGGCCTAGTGTAAAAGAATTCGTGCTCAAATAACAAATCTCAGAAAATCTTTGCACTTAAAATTCCGGTGAAATAATCACATGTGGTCATGTACTTAAAATCAACCTGCCAAACTTTGCACGCTTTCATTTTAAAACCCCATTGCCCCCTTTAGCACATAAAACATGGCGTCCAAACATGACGCCTCAAAGTTTGCCATTTTCTTGTAAGTAAAACCTTCTTTGAAAATAGCATTTAAAACTTATGATTTGGGCATTCAACATCATGGCATAATAAGCTCAAACAATCCGAATTATGCATAAATTTATCCAATAAATCAAGTATAAAACACATAAAAATCATCACCTATCGCCCTATTGCGATAGCCTATCAACCTTAAACCGATAGCTTATCGCCTATTTAGCAATAGCTTATCGCTTATTTTCTGATAGCTTATCACCCCTTTGGTGATAGCTTATCACCAATTTCTCATTAGCTTATCATCCCTTCGGTGATCGCTTATCACCTATTCTTGATAACATATCAAGTCCACTTATCACCTATCGCGATAACCTATCAAGTTCACTTATCACCTATCGCGATAACCTATCATGTCTACTTATCCCCTATCACGATAACCTATCAAGTTCACTTATCACCTATCTCGATAACCTATCAACTAAACCATACTAACTACCATTAGCGTTAATCTAAACCACCCCTATACTAATTAAGGAATGGGTATGAGATGAGAGAGGGGGATGAAGGAAATTCATCCAAAGGGAGGGGTAGAGAGAGAAAGTGAAAGAAATGATGGAAAAAGAGGAAAACTTGAGGAAGAAGTTGGCCACTTAATGTCCCTTGACTTAATGTCCTAACTTGGGGAGCAAGAACACATCTTGGCCCTCCATTCCAACTTGGGGAGCAAGGGTAGATCTCAACCACACCATTGCCTAAACTTGGGGAGCACACAATTGACTAAACTTGGGGAGCAAGAGGCAACCTTGGCCATCCAATAGTCTAAGCTTGGGGAGCAAGGGTTGATCTCAACCATGCAATTGCCTAGGCTTGTCCTCCAAGCTTGGGTGTGTGGCCCTCCCCCTCCAATGTAAAGAACAGTTTCGAGCAACTTTTTGAAATAAATGTCATTACCTTATCAAACGGATTTAAAAAATTATGAGAGTTGAATATGTTGTAAAAAAGGTCTTAAATAACATTTTTTATGCAGAAATACAAGCTTAATTCGTTTTTTATAATCACCAAAGACAACCCAACGTTTCGTCTGTCGGACAGATTCAACAACCGCAGAAGAAAATTTATTTTGGCGTCCAAATATTTATAAAACACTTTGAAATTTCAGTATATTGTAGACATGGATATCCTCTACAAATTTTGTGAAGGTAGAATGTTCAGATTACGAAGGGAAAAGTTTATAAAAAATTGAGAAGGCAAATAGGTCACTGTTTTTACTGCACCGGGCAGCTTTCACACGATAAAAGATTAGGCTCTCGTACCAACCATTTCACCTCAGAAAAATCTGAAATTAAAGTATGTTATACATAAGATGTTTTGAAAGACTTTCATGAAGGAATTTTCTCCAAATTATAACCACAAAAAGTTCTATAAAATCGGAAAACAGTGAGGGTCCAGGAATTTCAAAAATTGAAATCAAAGTAGAACTTAAGAAATCAAAGGTGGCAAGGCTTCTTGCAAGACCAAAGTCTTTGTCTCTTGTAATAATGGCTTCTAGAGGGTATTAATGAATCAAGACTTTGAAGGCAAGCCTAAAATTAGGCTTTTAGAGGCTAGGTTACTATTCACGCGAGTTACTATTGATGCACACTATTCATTAGGGCTTGAGATTGGGCTTGACAAACTTGGACTTGGGCTTAACTCATCCAATTTGGGCCTTTAATCTGGGCTTGAGGCCCATTGGGCATTTTCTTGGCCCGGCTCCATTTCCAACTTCCAATTCTCGACCTACTAATCCTTGTCCAAAGATTAAGGCTTACCGATAAATTGACAGATAAATGAGGCGACGTCCGATAGGTTGATCTTGGAATCCTTGAGAGTTTGATACCCGAATTCAGATTAAAATCCATGGTTGAAATCAATCAAATGCAACTTTAATACGACCTAAACTATCGGGTGGCTTTTGGGGGTTTTCACATGTTTGACCCATGGTCGATAATTTTTTGTCCATGTTTGTGCCTTTTCACATCATGGATAACTCTCGATTATCATGTAATCGTGAGGAATCAATTACTCACCCTTAATACAAGATCAATAGAAAATCGGTTTACTATTGTTCACAGCAAGCATCGTAATCATGCGGAATCACTTGCAATCGGACTACGTACCTTTGTCGAATCGATTTATATCCGTTCACTAATTGACTTGTAACAGTGTATTATTGTTCCTTGTCGATCCTTATGGTCGAACAGTCTATCTTTGACTGAATTCTATGGTCATTCTCGTTTTAATCCTCTATGGCCTCTCCCAATAAATTAGTTAACTCATGATTGATCAATTCAGAGTAAATTCTACTATCAGTGCATTGATGAAAAATAACCATTTCATATATCTCAAGAAGGGTCGAATTTCAAGATATCACACATATATGCTTGTTTAGATTAATAATGACTTACAAAAGAAGTATGAGACCATGGAAAGTGCTTACTCAACCAGTGTTCAATTGAAGAAATTTTTCGATGAATACGGTCAAATCTCTAGGTATGAGATATCAAAGAGATTGTTCTGTATGAAGACGGTTGAGGGATCATCAGTGAATGATCATGTTCTAAAAATGATATGGCACATAGAGAAGTTGGCCAAGCTAAATCTTATTATGAATAATGAATTAGCTGTGGATTTGATACTATAGTCCTTGCTTGATTCTTTATCTGGATTTGTCTAGAACTTCCACATGCATAAGATGGAGAAAACTCTTATTAAATTACACGACATGATGTGGTTTATGAGAAGGAAATGCATAAACAAAGCCCATTGTAATGACTATAACTAAGGCTTCCTCTTTAAAGAATAAGAGTACTTTGAAGAAAAGAAAATAGAAGAAGCTTGTAAAATCACCCATACATCCAAAGCCCAAGACTGACAAAGGTAAGTGCCATTATTGTGGTGTCAAGGGGTACTAGAAGAGGAACCGTAAGAAGTACCTCATGAGCTTGAAGATCAAGTTGAAGGACCAACCTTATGATGGTATTGTGTCCACACTTATTGAAACTAACTTAACGATTGGTTTTGAACCTATGTTATCGGTTCTAGATTTTGTTGCAATTTCACATATTTGTATGTCTTTGCAAAATCTAGAAATAAGCAGGATGTTGGGACAAAATGAGATAATCTTGACATTTGAAAATGGAGCAAGAGTCTCTACATTAGCTATAAGGAATTTTCATTTATCTTTGCCTTCATAATATATATTGGTTTTGAATAATTGTCTAAGTTATAAGAATGCAGATTAGAAAACCTCATCTCAATACCTCATTTGAGTAAAGTACGGATTTTTCTTTGTTGATGATGTATGTTCCATTTATTATGATGAAAGATATTTTTGTTTTGGTTTGTTCACTAATAATCTTTATACCATTACAATGTCTAATAATTTGATTACCAATGTTAATAAGCAAAATAATTTAAATGTAATGACCAATAAACAACCTAAAGATAGACTAAACACTAAGTATGTTTGGCATCTCCGATTAGGTCATATTAGAGAAGATAGGATCACCAAGCTAAGTAATGATGGATATATTGACTCATATGGCTTTATGCCAAGGCATGTCTTCTAGGAAAAATGACAACGGTGCCTTTTCATTGACAAAGTACGTGAGCTGCAAACATTCTAGGATTGACACATATTGATGTAGGTGATCCACTGAATGAATAAGTTTAATATGGTTATTCTTACTTCATTACCTTTACTGATGATTTGTCATGTTGTGATTATTTATACTTAACGAAGTGTAAATCTACATCCTTTGGAAAGTTCAACAAATTCAAGGCTAAAATTGAGAAACAAATAGGAAAGAGAATTAAGGCTCTTTGATCTAATTGAGGAGGTGAATACCTGAGTATTGAATTTCTGAATCATCCTAGAGACAATGGTATTTCATTATAATGGACACCTCTCGGAACTCCAGAGCACGATGGTCTGTCTGAGAGAAGAAATTGCATTTTATTTGATATGGTGCAATCTATGATTGGTTTCACCAATTTGCCTATATCCCTTTGGGGATATGCTCTTGAGACGACTACATATTTACCGAAAAAAATTTCGACCAAGTTTGTTTCAAGTACCTTTATGAGATATGGCATGGTAGGAAATCGAGTCTTAATTATATTGAGATTTAGGGTTGTCCAGCTTACATCAAAAGGCTAAAAACAAACAAATTGGAGCCAAGATCTGCATGGGGTCAATTCATTAGGTATCCAAAGGAAACTATTGGATATTATTTCTATTTTCATTCTGACTAAAGAGTTTCCGTCGGTAGACATCCTTCTTTTTGGAGAATCAACTCATCCATGAAAGTGGAGTTGGGCAAAAAATAGACTTGCAGGATTAAACCAATGGAGTATTAAATGATCAAGTTCAAACGCATATTTCAGATTTAGTGGCAGCTTCTGATACACTACCTCTTAGGAGGAGTTTGAGAATGTCTCCTCCACCTGTTTGTTATAGACACTTGATTGAACATACTGAACCCTTGTTCATTGTGAATAATATTAATCAATTGAGTGATCCCACCACCTATGGAGAAGCAATGCCATGAAATCTGATGTTTGAACTCTAGTTGACCTCCCTGGTGATATTGTACCAATTGGTTGTAAATGGTCTTCAAGACAAAGACAAACGTCGATGGTCAAGTTGGAAGCTATAAGGCACGATTGGTAGTGAAAGGATATTGTAAAAAAGAATGGATTGATTATGACGAGACATTTTCTCTAGTAGCCATGATAAAATCCACTTGGATCATGTTGGCTATAGTTGGCACACTTAAACTATAAGATATTCCATGGATGTCAAAATGACTTTATTAAATGGGTTCGTTGAAGAAGATATCTATATGGAACCACCATGGGGTTTTAAGTCCGATTATGGTAATTAGAAGGTATACAAGCTTAAGAGAGCCATTTATGGATCAAACAAGCCTCAAGAAGTTGCAACATCCATTTTGATGAGGTAATCAAATCATCTGGCTTCATAAAAAATCCGGATGAACCTTCTGTATACAAAAAGATCATGGGAGTACAATTATGTTTTTTATTTTGTATGTAGATGACATACCTTTGATCGAAAATGATATACCTATTATATAATCGATCAAACTATTATTGTCACAAAAGTTTTCCATGAAATATTTAGGAGAGGCAACCTATATTTAAGGTATCAGGATCCATAGAAATAGATCAGGATGAATGATTGGCCTTTCGAATTCTACGTACATAGAAAAAGTGTTGACACGTTTCAACATGCAACATTGCAAAAGAGGATTATTTCCTTTTAGGAATGGAATCCATCTTTCAATGGATCTGCATCCAAATACTTTTGAGGAAAGAGAGTAGATGGCAAAAGTACCTTATGTGTCTACTATTGATAGCATAATGCATGCTATGCTATGTATTGCACATGCCATAGGCATTACTAGTAGATATTAATCTGATTCAGGCGAAGAGCACTAGATAGCAGTCAAGACTATCCTTAAGTACTTAAGAAGTACCAAGGATCTGTCCTTGATATATAGAGAATGAGAGTTTAAAGTTTAAAAAAATGTAGTGATTCTGATTTTCAATAAGATTTTAATGACTATAAGTCTATTTTTGGGTTTGTCTTTATACTCAATAGTAGTGCAGTTAATTGGAGAAGTTCCAAATAGAACATAACTGCCTATCTCATCACTGAAGTAGAGCATATATGTCACGACCACAACTCCATCCCTAGGGTCACGAGCAGTAAGGGTTATTTTCGTGATGTCCCAGGCGTGTCGTTGTCCCATTTCTTTTTATCTTTTCATTAAGAACATGTGGAAGCGTGAACAATTAACTCCCTGGACAAATAATAGCTGGAAGACTGGGACATACATCACTAGAGGTGTCAAATTGGGTCATTGACCCATTTTTGGACTCATATTTTATTTATATGGGTTGTATATGGGTCAGAAACTTTTAACTACCCAACAAAAAATGGGTCAAGAAAAATTAGTCTGATTTAAATGGAAAAAAATGGGTCAGAACTTGTGACTCATTTTCGACCCATTTAAAATATCAAGTGGGTTGGAACCTTAGAACCTTGGATTTTCAACCCAAGCCCCACACAATCTTTTCCTCTTTAACTTTATAAAAATATTTTTTAATAAAAAATTGAAATTATAATTATTTTCATATTTCAATTTTATTTTCTTTTCCTTTTTCATTTTCGTTTTTCTTTCTTTTTTTCCTCCGGTGGCCGGCACGGCGACGGCCGGTGACAGGCCAAGTGAGGCTCGAGCCTCACTGGATTTGGTGAGACTCGAGCTTGCCAACGTCGGGCAGGGCCTCGAGCTTGCCACATCGATGAGATCAAGCCTCGCCAGACATCGGCGAGGCTCGAGCTCGAGTTCGCCTGTGGCCAGTCATCGATCGTTGTTGTGGCCAACGACCGGCCTAAGAAGAAGAAAAGAAAAAAAGAGAAAGAGAAAAACAAATAATAATAATTAATTTTTTAAATAAAAATAATAAAAATTATATATATTTTTAAAATAAAAACATTATATTTTTAAAAAATAAAAATAATTAAAAATTCAATTTTTTTTTTTAAAATATATTTTCAAAAGAATTATTAAAAATTTCCATTAAATTTGTATTGCATAGAAGTGTTTAAGCAATACATTTTTTTTATAAAAAAAATTATAAAAATGAGCTTTCTTAGGTTTAGTTAAAGATTTTTCATGTTACAGTTTTCAGTTACTCAATAGTATGTTCACTTCAAACAAGAGAAGCATGTGCATGGTCTAACTCTTTATAAGTATTTCAATTTATAGGTTTTTTAAAACTTTTTTTTTATTTTAATTACTATTTTTAATTTAATTTGAAGTTTTAATCCAATTAGCATATAGTAGATGTGGGTTTTTCCTAGAATATTAATAGGTTTTAGCAATACGGGTCGGGTATGGGTCACTTGATTTACACTACATGAATATGGGTCAAAACGGGTTAACTAGGTCAAATATATGTCAACCCATTTTCGACCCGACCCAAACCCAACTCGATCCACTCATTTGAGGGGTCTATACATCACACAAAGCACACTGATTAATATTATAATAAGACTTTTACAAGCCCTTTTATCCATGGGTCCTCTTTTCTTTTTACATTACAGTACAAGTTTTCCATATAGGCCAAGGGAAATCCTATCTCCTCTAGCGTGACTACAGCTCTCAAAATTGACATGAGACTTTCAAACCTAGAAGACTGAAAGATGAAAGGTGAGTTTTGGGGAAACTCAGTAAGTAAAACCCATAATTCTCTGTTAGGAATATATCTCATCATCAAAATTTAGTAGGTATAACACTCACAATGCAATATCGATGGCAAATCATTAGCAAACTTATTGCTACACCTCGACTACATGCAGATGTCCATTACTTCATATTTCAATGCATGCTTACATTTATGGTTGTCAATGAACATATTAACTGTGACACCCCTCGACGGCCCCCGATCCGATTGGGGTCGCCACAGTTCACTTACCATTCACTTGACCTACTAACATGTCACTTTGATACCATTTCAATTGCAGCGAGTCCATACAACCATGGGGGTTTACATCTTTTAGATCGGTCCCTTGTGCAGTTCATATACGGAAGCACATCCAACAACTTCCTTCCCTATATTCAGAAAACGATGCACACCTACTAAACATTTATAAGTAAAAGCCGTACACTTTTATTTACTTAGACCAGATGGACATCATTCATCGGTACATCAAAATGCCATAGTTTTCTATACTTGGCTATACTTCAAAAGATGACCAACATCTCTTCCAATAGTCGTATACTTAAAGTCCATCAATCAGTGTCGGTGTCCAAAAGTTCCTTCCTTTGCTATCCTCCTCCTCACGGTCATATCCAACCACTCGATCCATCTACCAGTGGCAGTGACAGTAGAGATATCTTAAATGTTGGTCCCCAAAGGGGTGAATACAGCCACTCAGCAGGTAAATGACCAATAAACCACTGAATGCATCATACAATACAATCATAACAGTCATAGCACAATATATGTCATTCAAGCATCCATGCACAATTTACCTTGATACAATGCGCATGTCATCATACTGCATGTACATACATCCTCATATAATCATCACCATCATCATGTCACAAATACCATCATGCCATAGGTGCACATACATCCATGCACATACCATCATGCATCCATGCACTCATCATTATATCATATGTACCATCATACCATAGGTGCACATACATCCATGCACTTACCATCGTCATGTCACATGTACCATCATACCATAGGTGCACATACATTCATGCACATACCATCATGCATCCATGCACTTCTCATCATCATATCATATGTACCATCATGCCATAGGTGCACATACACCCATGCACTTACCATCATCATGTCACTCATGTACCATCATGCCATAGGTGCACATACATCCATGCACTTACCATCGTCATGTCACATGTACCATCATACCATAGGTGCACATACATTCATGCACATACCATCATGCATCCATGCACTCCTCATCATCATATCATATGTACCATCATGCCATAGGTGCACATACACCCATGCACTTACCATCATCATGTCACTCATGTACCATCATACCATAGGTGCACATACATCCATGCACTTACCATCGTCATGTCACATGTACCATCATACCATAGGTGCACATACATTCATGCACATACCATCATGCATCCATGCACTCCTCATCATCATATCATATGTACCATCATGCCATAGGTGCACATACACCCATGCACTTACCATCATTATGTCACTCATGTACCATCATGCCATAGGTGCACATACACCCATGCACTTACCATCATCATGTCACTCATGTACCATCATGCCATAGGTGCACATACATCCATGCACTCACCATCATCATGTCACACATGTACCATCATGCCATAGGTGCACATACATCCATGCACTCATCATCATGCACTCATGCATACATGTTGCCATACCATGCATAATTCAATTTCAATTTCCCAATTTTATTCTTTCATTTTGGGCCGCCACATTTCACCTTTCCGGGACCAATGTTTGCATCCCACATTTATCGCTTGCACCCAATCCTGGCATCGCGAGAACCCTTTGGCACAATACCTGCCAAGCATCCGGCATAATACTTGTCGAGCATCTCGTATCCCAACTAGCATCATGAGGCATCCCCCTAGCATAAACCTCCAGGGCTTCCGGAATTACGTACTGACATACCACCAGGATTCCCCCCCTTCTGGAATTACGTACCGTATACCACCGGGCATCTTGAAACTCTCGAGGACCCTCCTGAATTATGCCACTAGGCCACCGGGCATCCGGCATTCCCTAGCCAGGCATCCCGACACTCCCGGGGCATCGTCGACTCACACCTCCGATGGCATTCTCATTCATCATAGTTTATATTCACAATTGTGGCTCAATTTCAACATGGCATATAATGTGATGGCAAACAAGATCATTTTCATCAATTTAATTCTGCTATGCATTTCCAATCATCATCATACATGCAGCAAGATACAACCACAAATAACAATACAATCCATGGGGTCCATACAACTTAGAATAGTCCATATATCATGACTTTTTGAAAATTACTAAATTCCAGCTTGCACAATTTTAGAAAACATTTAAATTAAATATCCATATGATTTTCAAAAATCATGAAATCAGGACATGTGATAGACAAGACAAAAAGATAGCAATTTCATGAAGAACACATGCTCAAAAGAGTTTCGCGCAAAAGATATAGTTCACACAAATACAGCATGCAAAATTCGGATAAAATCAGATTACGCAGTTCTTGAAATATTTCGATTAAAATACCCGAATGACCTCCAAAAATTATGAAATTTTACCAGATTATATTCGAGACCCTAAGATAGATTTTTTATGCACACATGTAGGCCAGATTCGTCCTAGATAATTTACTATGGCCGGACGAAGCTACTGTTCCTAGTACCGAACAGTCCAGTTTAGCTGTCTCCGAAAGATCGAGGTTTTGCCTACTTATCCTCCTTCGTTTCCTCTGAAATTTTTATATGTTGTGGCTCAAGAAGTCCAATACAACTTTAATCAAGGGATCTAGGTGAGATTATCAAAGAACGGTCACCATTTAGTCCACGAAGTCTCGGGAGTCCAGTACCATGCGCTTCCAGATCTACCGTCTTCAAATGAAAATCGTCTCACTAGGCTACACTTGCTATTTTTACCTCAAATTTGAGTATGTTAATAATTAAGATGTTCTCTACAACTTTTGTGAAGAATTAGAAGTGAGATTCTCGGTAAAAAGTGACATGCAACACACAAAACCACCAAGAGGTCGACAAAACAGTTTCAGATCTAGCCTTTTCGTAGAAGAAGGGTTTCACGCCTTAAAACTCATCCATTTTGTCCCAAATTTTATTATGTTATACTTTGGGATGTTTTCTACAACTTTCGTCAAAAAGTCAAAGCCAAAATCCGACTCAAAACCCACATGCAAGCCTCTACAACATTCTGGGTCAGGCGGTATAGTCGAGAACAGAATACATTTTTAAGAACAACACACTCAAGATTATGTTTCACACACCCCAAACGTCCGAGATTCATCACCATTTAACACACACATGCAAGACACGCATGCAAGAGCAGAGTATAGATCCCAACTTGCCTCCAAAATCGAGCAAACAAGGCACATGGACGGCGACGGACTTCTTCCTCGCGCGGCGTCCCTATTCCTCTCTCGGTTTCCCTCTCTCACTCTCTCGACAGCTCTCTCTCTCACCCCCTCAAAACTGGTCACTTCCCTTCTCTTTCTTTCTTTTTGGTGGTTTATATACTTGCATGCATCCTTATTTTGCATGGGGGACACTTGTCCCCAAGAAGGAGACAAGTGTCTCCTTTGCCGAAGACACTTGGAGGAAGCCATGCGGCACCTCCTTCCCCCTCCATGCGTCGACAGCCCAATGGGCTTCATGGGCCGGGCCTCTTGGCCCACTTTAGGCCAACACACTTGAGCCTAAAGTCCAAGCTTAAATGGCCCATATTTATTTTTGGTAATCCATCTTAATCCCACTTGTACAAGGTACCAAGTTACAATTTAAATGGCCATAATACTTTGCAACATAGTTTAATAAAGTCCAACTTATAAAATTCATGGCCAAAAACATAATTTCCTCATCAAATAAAATCATTGGTCTCACATGGACATAGGATGCGTTTTCAACAACTATAATTATCCATTTATATAAATACCAAATCATTCTTATTCACTTGGTCATAAATCTTGAAATCATAAATCGATAAACCCCTACTTATAAAACACATGGCCATGAGTTATTTTTGGGATGCCACATTAACATATCATGCTTATGCATAAACAGGCACTCATGCAAATTCATTTAGCGTCGTCCTGGCTCAACCAGGCTCTCCCGACTCAACCGAGACATCCAGCTTCAAGCTAGGCATCCTGGCTCAACTGAGGCATTCTAGTGCTAGCTCACCAAGGCATTCGGGCTCAACTCAAGCATCTTGGCTCAACTAGGACATCCCGGGGCTAGCTTACCTGAGGGATTTGGGCTTCAACCTAGGCATCCTAGCTCAACTAGGGCATCCCATTCAACGAAAGCTATTCTATTTACTAATGATATGAGGGTTTCGACTAGTTGCTACCATAAAAGTATTGATAAACAATGCCAATTGTCGAAATTCCTTTTCATGATTGTGATGTATATTGTACATACTCTTTTTAAACTATAAAGATAATAACACATAAAATTCTCAATCGATACCGTCTGAACGCATTCATCCAAACTATTTTTGCACTCACGGAACCTCCAAGTTGGTTTATCAGTGTCCTAATTTCAACTTCCTGTACTCTCCAATTTTGCGGCCAAGTCAAGTGTTCTAAGTTGTCGGATGCAGCCGAGCCCTGTGTGGTGGATGGATCCGATATGGATCACGTGAAGCCTCCCCCAAAATGAAATATTTGTTTTCTTATTTCGAGGAATCGCTTTCCGTAGAAACGATGTGAGCTTTTAGCTCGCGCATCGAAGAGCCAAGACTTTTTTCGCCCCAAACACCACTCAACAAAGATGAAAAAGACAGACAATAAAGTGGTGCCTTCACCGGAGAGTGAAAACATTGGTTGCATCAAACACGACTAAAATGCCACCTTCGCTTTGAACATTAGTTTAGAGTGGCACCTTATTCAAAGCGTGACTGACATATAGTTGTAAAGGCCCACCAAGATAAAAAGATAAATAATAAAGGGGCACCTTCACCGAAGACCGAAGACTTCGGTCGTATCAAGCACCACTAAAATGCAACTTTCGCTTTCAACAATTGTGTGGAACCTTCGTTCTATGAAGCAGGAACACTTTTTGGAATTTTCGTATTGTGTTTAACATCTCGATATGTATCCAACACGATCCAACACTCTCCAATACGCAACTAAATGTGATAAACTCTTTCCAGCCTCCAAACCAACTTGGATGATAGAATTCTCTAGATTGCCTTCTTGATGAAGAAAATGACAAAATAGGAGAAAATTCTAGAACCCTATCATTAAATGAAGGGGTGATGTGTCCTTTGAATATTCAAAAGTCATGATGGCGGCCAAAATATCTTTGCATATTCTAGAAAAAGGCTGTGTATACGTGGACGAATCGGAAAGTGATACATGAGCCCTCATTAATGACTGAAGGTTCTAGATGTGAAACTTCATTAAATGCTTATTAAATGCGGGGTATAGGTGGATCAATAGAAAAGCAAAAAGCGGGCTGTCATCGATCACACTTATGGACTAGATTGCCAAGTAAAGCCTTTAGCCATGCCAACTCACTTTTTAGATGTAATCATGAGGCAAAGTAGGCTTGCCACCCAAGAATATTAGGTGGCCATATGGAAACTTAAGATTGGGTCGTGTGGCTTGGTAATGATGGCATTAATGACTATAAATAGGAGGAGCCCCTTCTCATTTCCTCACCTTCCTCCCATTTCCTCCTCCCTCCTCCTTCTTAGTCGCCCTCTCTCTCTCTCTCTCTCTCCTGAGACCTTCAAAGAAAGCTGCCCATCTTTGTAGGTTGCGTCCTAGTTCGAGGTTTATCCAGGTAAGTGTAGTTTTTCCCTTCTTTTAGTAACATTCGAGATGTCTTCGACTCTAGGAAATCCTCTTACGAACAAGCCGAGGGTAGGTCGATTGATTCTTGGATGATTGATGTATTCTATGACTTGTTCATGTACTTGAATTTCTTGTATTATTAGAACGAAGTCATGGTTCATAGCTTTTTTTCAGTACAAGTCGAGGTTCGCCCATAGCCATAAGATGTGATTCGGTATTGAGGCGTATCGAGTTCATGTCTTGGATTGGTGCGGGGTTCCTTTATACTTGTTACTCGAGTTGGGCTTTGGGCTTAGGCTCGTTCATGATGTTTGAGCATAAAATGCATAGATCATGGCACATACATAAGACATGAGTACACCCTCAAGAAGGGATTAGTGCTCGAGCAAAAATAAGAAAAGATAAAAATGGGGTTTGAGTCCCCGAATTCCTGGCAAGAACTGGGTTCGAGTCTCAAGCATATTAATTGGGTTTGAGTCCCAGAAGTTGGCAAAAAGCCAGAAGCCCGATTAAAAAGCCCGAACTGAATTGGGTTTGAGTCCCAAGATGACTCCACGAAGACTTGGGTTCGAGTCTCGAGCACAAGAGAAAAGCTTTATAAGCATGGCATGCATGAGTAAGAAAGAAAGGCTAGAAGTGCATACGCTCATGGCGCGCATCATGCTCATGAATCATTGCAAGTATTGCCATTCATATGTGCCAGAAGTATGAGTGCATCTTTGATATTGATTGACCTTCGACATGGTTTGCATGAGACGTTTAACTAGTGTTGATGATGAATCGATGTTCTACTTGAAGGTCAGAGGCTATACTTACTAAGTATTCCAAGTATTCACCCCTGTTTTCTTTTATAGGTACTTAGAATCATGGCTACTGTTTATTTTGGTTGCCCTATAAAGATATATAACACTACTACGGATGTGGTAGATGTAGAAACTGATATTACTTATTCTAAAGTGTCTTCCCTTGTATGGATAAAGAAAGGACTGGGTGAGCTGGTCCCGATGCACTTTGAAGCTTGGTATAGGTGGTACTAGGACATATGGATAGGACCTCTCAGAGGATTCGACAATCCAAACCCAAATTTTAGTGATATGGATGAACTGTCCGAGGATTTGGACTAAGCTTAAGCGTACCGGCCCTATGTAGTAAAACAAGGGTTCCTAATTTTGCTTAGTACCCACCATAGCGGAGACAAGGATACCCTAAGCCACTTTTGTGTATGTGAAATAAGCTTGTAATCATCACTAGTCAGGTAATATAGGAAGTATGTTAGTGATGTTTGTATCTCACATTCCCATGTTACTTGTGTCGAGGATTGTATGTTCACGCTTTCTGCATGTGCATAAATGAGAAACGAATAAAATTGGGATAGCGACAAAGCCTCGGATGTCGCAAAATTACCTGCAGCTCGACCTCTGAGTAAAGGGGGTGAGATACTTTGTGCCTCTCGGATTGATATTTTCACATGGTTCCAGTCCTTTGATAGTCCTCACAAAAGTTTGTTGACCTTCATTAGACCAAAAATTGATTGACCTTGATATGCCAACCAAATTACAATTTTTGTAACTCGACTGAACATATCTCTAATAGACTCTCCAGGCTTTATTCCGAAGGATTCATATTGACCAAGTAAAATATTTATTTTTGTCTCATTTACATGATATGTTCCTTCATAGGTGACATGAAGTCTATCCCAGACTTCTTTAGCTGTTTTACATGAAGGAATTTTGTTATATTCAGTAAAAGAAAAGGCACGGCATGAAGAATAGTTGGCTTTTGCATCAAGAGTCTATCTCTTGGTAATTTCTGCTTGGTTGGATTCCTTGGCATCCTTATCTAAGACTTCTTTTCCCTTGTTTAAAGCTAAAGCTGCCTTTGGGTTGATTTCTCTTTCTACAACATCCCATTCCAAAGGATCTCTAGATCTTAGGAATGTCTTCATTTTATTTTTCCACACACTGTATTATTTTCCATCGAAATAAGGTGGCCTTGTATTGCTCTGCCCCTCCACGAATCCTGGTGCTAAACAACTAGCCATTGAAGATCATTAGCTCAGAAGTATAAACACTTCAACGAAGGAGTAAAAGGCTTTGATACCAATTGAAAATGTTAATACTAATACCTAGAGGGGGGTGAATAGGTGCTTAAAATAAACCTTGACAAATAAATGTGAAATAAAATAAGTTGCGAGCATAGTCTAAAAGGATCAGAGTCTGATTAAAAGAGCTACCAAACTTTTGGTGAAAATTCAGAATTAGATAAGAGATCAAATAGATTTTTGCGAAACTTAAAACCTTATAACGAATAAAGCTGAAAAGAGTTTAGGGAAGAGAAAATTGCTCACGAGATTTATAATGGTTTGACTTAGATCAAGCCGACATCTACTTTCCCACGCTAGTAGCCTTTTGGCTGAAATTCACTAAAGTATCTACAGGGAAGTACAATATTTCGAGTGCAAACACTCAGTGGAAGATTTCTTTTTACCTCACTAAGTCGTTCTTCTTGTGTTTTTCTCTTAAATACAATTTGTAAGAGCTGTCGTTGAAGAACAAGTGGTTGGAAAGGCTTCAGACTTTGGAATTTCAATTTTCACGCACTAACTTTAAATAGACTAAATGATCTCCTAAATACTCCTCCACGCCTTACTAGCCGTTAACATTCTCCAGAGGAATTTCTTCTAATCAATCTATTGGACAGAACTGAATAAGGAAATCTTGTAGCCATTTGAAGATTGAGACGAAAATCCATTGATTATGGTCGTCCATACAATCAGAATCTAGGTTTCCACATGTAGATGTTTCCCAAAAAAGGAACTTGTCTTCAATATTGATTTCATCAATTCGTGATTGATTCCATCAATATATTTATAAAAGGTAAGTGATATTTTTCACCAAAAAGACAAATATTAAAGGATAAATCTCTATTATGTTCATACTGAATCCTTGTCATAAGATCAATAAGTTTAAGTGTGATAGCCTAATTTTCGAGTCTGTTTTTGATAAAATGAAATGGGCTTTTCATCGATGCCCCTATAGTCTTTTTCTCTGAACTAATCACTCACGAGATAACTAATCTATTAGGTGAAGCCGTTAAGAAATCTAAACGCAACCAACCTGAGAATTCGATTAGAAATCGACTGCTCAACCGTGCTAATCTGCAAGGGTCAATACGGCACCGTTAAAATCAATTAAAGACCGGAGATAGGCCGATTCGATAGAGGCATGTGATTAAAGTGTGGATGATTCCACCTAATTACAAAATTCGCGTCGAACGATACTAAGCCGATTTTTCTGTCATTTTTGTACCCTATGCTTGTAATTGAAACCTCGAGCTTTTTACGATAACCGAGAGTCGCCTATGAGTCAGAGATGCGCAATGTGGATCGAAAATAATTAACCACGGGTCATTTGCGCTAAAAATTCCTAAAAGCTACTCGATAGGTTAAGTCACGCTAAAATCGCGTCCGGTTGAAATTAACCACGAAATTGAACCAGATTTCAGAAATCAAAAGTTCTGGCATGTCATGATTTATTTTAAAAACGTCGACTCATCCTTCAAAGAATTTTCAGCAAGCACGGATTTTCGGCGAAAAATGAAAGTTGGGCGATTTTGGACCAGGAAATTCATATAGGCCAAATTGGGTGCACTTTTGACCTTCAAGTTGAACCAGTTGGTGAGGAAAATTGTGGAATTGAGTGTGGGCTTCCTCCTTGGTAAATTGGCCATTAATTTGAGGCCAATTGAAGTCAAATTGAGTTGAATTTGAAGGGAAATTGCTTGAAATTCGTATGCCAAGGGGGGTGCAACATTTTAGCTTCAAGAGTGACTTGTTGGGGAAGATTGTGAGGGGCAATTGGCTGGGATAGAGCTATGGACTTTGGGGGCTTTATACTCAAGTGTTTTGAGATATTTTGGGTGAGCATTGAAGGCCTTGTCCCCTCTTCCAGCTGCAGCTCCTTCTTCATCTTCTTTTTTAGCTTCTTTTTCTACTTTGTTGCTATTTTGGGAACCAAAGAACCAGCAGAGAGTCAGCCAAGGTCAGCCAGCCCTTGCCGAAGCCACAGTAGACGCCGGTGTCGTCGTTCGCCCGCTCGAGCTCTGCCTACATGCCCTCCCCGCGCTTGAGCCGTGTCTGTGACATCCTAATTTTCAAATCTGATTTCAATGACATGAAATGGGCCTTTCATCGACGTGCCTATAGCCTTTTTCTCTGAGTTGGCCACTCATGAGTTAACTAGCATATCGGGTGAAGCCGTTAAGGAATCGATTACTTGATCGTGCTAATCTGCAATGGTCATTACGGCTCCGTCAAAATCGATCAGAGACCGGAGATAGGTCGTTTCGACAGAGGTATGTGATTAGTGTGTGGGTGATTCCACCTAATTGCAAAATTCTCGTCGAACGGCATTAGACTGATTTTTCTGTCATTTCTATACCTTATGCCCGTATTTGAAACCTATAGATTTTCACGACAATCGAGAGTCGCCAATGTGTCGAAGATGTACAATGTGGCTTGAAAATAATCGACCACGGGTCAATTGCACCAAAAATTCTGAAAAGCTATCCGGTAGGCTAGGTTACGGTAAATCGCGCTAGATTGAAATTAACTGCAAATTTAAACTCGATTTCAAAAATTGAAATTTCTGTCATGTCACAATTTATTTTAGGAATGTCGACTCATCCTCTGAAGATTTTTATGTAAACCCGAGATTTTGGCGAAATTTCAAAGTGAGGCCGTTTTGGATTGGGAAAATTGGAGGACTGTTTTTGAGTGCATCATTGGCCGTCGAGTTGATTCAATTGACGAGGAAAAAATCATGAGCTGGGCGATGGCATCTTGGTTAAATTTATGGGCATCAAATTAGGTTCATTTGAGGGAGAATTAAAGGGGAATTTGGACCAAAATTGGATGGAGGAGGTGCAAATTCGTAGGCCAAGGGTCCCTCAACCTTTTAGACCGTTTGGGAAGCTTGTTGGGGAAGCCAAGGGGCTGCAATTTGGCTGAGGATGATAGCCAAGGTGGTGGGGGCCTTGCAATGAGTGTTTGGGGATAGAATGAAGACTTTTGAGGCAATGGTGGCCCCCCTCCAATATTGAGCAGCCCTTCTTCTTCATTTCTAGCCACCTTTCCCCATTGTTGAAGCCTTTTGTGAGTTCAAAGAATTAGAGGATAGCCAGCTCTCCCATCTCTCTCTCTCCCCTCTTCAACCTAAAGCAAATTCGTAGCATTTTCTCCCTTGTTTTCCTTCTCTGCCTGTTTCTGCTCCAGCTAACCTTTCTCCAAAAAACTGAATTAAAAGTTCTCTTGCCATGAGAATTAGCCTTCATGCCACCCAACATCGCACTCAGAAGGCCCAAACCATTTAGGAGGACCCAGCAGCTTGCCGAATGGAGCCGCGGGCCGACCCGTACACTGGCCAGAAGAAACCGGTCACTAGTCTGTCGGTTTGCCTGGCAGCTTGCACTGCTTCACCTGTTTTGCCCATTTCAACCGTTCTTCTTCCATTTCAACCTTACCTCCACCCATACCAACCACCAGTTGGTCCCCCTTGACCCCCAAGTGCCACCGATCGCCGGCCAACCCCTCGCTGGAACTCCGATCAAGCCTGTTCAACTCTGTTTCTCCTCTGGCAGTGCAATTTTTAGAGTTACAGAGAGAGTCCGAGTTTGTGGCTGCTGTTCCAGCCCCAGGACCGCCTTGGATCACTGTGGTTGAGGTTCCCGAGCATCGCCTTCATCGTTTCCGCTGCGTCCGTGTCTCTAGCCCATTTAACAGGTGAGTCTAGCTCCTAATTCTTTGATTAGTGCCTAAACTTGCTTATGAGGTTAATTATGCTTAAGGGTTGTTTAGATTAGCTTAAGAATGGATTAGTGATAATCTAGAATAGTTAGATTAGCTTTAGAATGGATTAGTGTTAATCTAATTAGTGAGATTAGCACCATTGAAGTCGGATTAGTCCAATTCAGTGGACTTTCTACAGTTCTGATCTCTGGACCCTCACTATTTGCCAATTTTGTAGATCGAAATGGGTTGTGAATTTGAGGTCAATTTATGCTCGAGAAATGTTTTAGATATCTTCAGCTATAACATATATTTTACTCATGATTTTTAGAGGTTTAAAAATATGACATTTGAGCTCCGTCATTTGTAAACAGAATCTCGGACTGTGCTGGAATTTGTGATCTTTTGGGATTCTAGGGGTTTTTATTAATTCTTAAGGTTCGAATTTCGAAATGGTTTCTTCCAAAAAGTTGTTTTTCACATCTTCTAGTTTAACATAGTGAAATTTCAGATCAAATGGACAAGTTTTCAAACTCGAACCAAACTGATTTCAGAAAATATACTTTCTGGAAACGGACCCAATTTCTATGCTGGATTGAGCGATCTACTGGGCTTAATCTAGAAAGATCTGGGTTTATATGTCTCATGAGAAATGTTTTTTTATGTGTCCTTTACAACATATTCAAATTTGGGAATTTTCCAAACTTGTTTGGTTAGGTTTCTGGATTTAAACTTGGAGACGTGCGAGTGGCCTGGTTTCTGCCAAGTAGGACCGATTTTAGTTTGGTGATGGTTCTTGATGCTTTGCTTGCTTTTAATTAGTGTTTTTAATGACTTGTGGATTTTTTTATTAGTTATTTAATTTTGAAAATTCACTGTTCACGCGACACTGTTCATGCGCACTGTTCACCCGGAAATGAAAAGTGCCTAATTTTCACGTGTTTTGATCTTATGAGGTTATTTGAGTGTATAAATACATGGGTATCCACATTAATTGAGTGATTTTTACAAGAAAGGAAATAAGCTTTGTCCAAGGGACACCGAAAATGGACCGCCTTTAGGGGAAAATAATTTGAAATTGTATTTGCAAGCATCATGCATTGGTTAAATGCTCAAAGATAAGAAGGGAGTCTTAATGGCGTGCTTGCGTGATCAAAAGTTGGACTGCCACCCAACGGGAGTTTGGGGGCAATACCTGGTGGGAGTCGGAAGCCAGTCGCAGTACATTCTGGACCGATGTCCCTCTTTGGGAAACCGTCTAAACGGGAGTTCTAGACGTAGCCGTGCCCGATAGGGCGGGACGAAGCCCGATATTTATCGGTAGCCCGGCAGGAGTTGGATGAGCGATGACTGGGAAGTTAGCCATGGTCGGGAGGTCATAAATTAACTGGATTGTCAACTGGGAGTTGACCGTGGCCGATGGGCCGTAAGAATTGGAAACACACATGAAGGTTGAGATGGTTGGCCCTTATTATGAGGTAAAATTGTGTGGTGCGGTATGGGATGTGTCATAACGATTTTACCTTATAATCGGGACCTGTGTGATTGAGTGATGCATGATAGGTAGCACACTAAAGTGCAATAACATATGTGAATCATGGCATATTTGGTTTTGACTGTGCATGAATTGAGAACATTGTTTATGGTACGCATGCATGAATTGATATCGTGCAAGGTGTGGCAATGGCCAAGTGAGATCGCTTGTGACGCAACTCGCATGTGATTGATGAACTACATCATCTAATGGCCATGTGCATTGCATGTATTGTGTTGAATTATAACATACAGGGTATGGCATATCAGGTAAGATTGCATGTGAACCCACTATTGAGTGTTGGTTGTTGATCTTCGGTTTGTTTGTGGGGTGATTTTGAAGAAATACCCCGAGTTGAGTTGGTGTTCTAATCGGGGGACTAGTGGTAGGACTCGCTGAGATTTATATCTCACTAGTTATTATATAACCATTTTCAGGTTCCTAGTATAAAGAACCCGGAGCTTGAAGCAGATGGGTCAAGAGCATAGGTGGCTCAGTAGTTCTTTTTAAGATAGGCCTTATGTACAAGCTTTAGGTGTTTATGAAAGTGTATTTTGATTTGAAACTGGTTCTCCTGTTTTTCTATCCCATGTATGTTGTTGTCAGGGCATTAGTTAATTCGCTTTCGCATGTACAATAAAATGAAAAGGGTCAACGACGAGTCTTGGGAACGTCGCAAAATTTTATCAACCACCAAGGGATGTGCGCGCGCTCGAGGTTCGGGGCGTGACAGTGTCCACCTCGTGTTCGTCGCGTCCCGCAAGCCGCGATGCCCGGCCGCTGTTCCTGCTCGACCACCATCTTGTCTTCGTCGTTCCAGCTGCTCGAGCCACCGCCATCTACCCCTACTCGTGGTGTTGTCCAGCTCCACCTGTTCCTACGCCAGCCAAGCCGCCGTAGCCTTCAATCCAGCCCTTGGACAGAACTGAAACTCACAATTGGGCTGTGAGTTTCGTGGCCCGTTTCCAGCCCTTTCTCGGCCTCCCTTGGCGTCGCTCTAGGCTCGAGTCTCTCTCACCTCCGCGTCGCCGTCGCTGTGAACTCATCGGCTCGCTAATTCGGTGACTTTACTTGCTAAACCTTGCTTAGGAGGTTAATGATGCTTAGAGGAGGATTAGATTAGACTAAGATTAGGTTAGGAGGATTAGTTAGTTTAATTAGTGAACTAACTAGGCTAATTAGGTGGTTAGATTAGTTTAGTTAAGGGTTAACTAGATTGTGTGATTTAATTAGCTTAGTATATTATTTATTTAGGTCCAGTTAGGTGATTAGATTAGGGTATATAGCTTAATTAGTCATTTATTTAATTATTTTTCATTTATTTAATTATTTTGTAATTTATTTAATTATTTATTATTTTCTGAAAATTATACCACGATAGCCGGTCGTCAGAATTTCGTGCTGATTGCCGTGGTGTAATTAGTTTGTGCAATTGATTGTTAGATTGTGCAATTGAGTGATGACTGTTAATTTTCAGTTATTATTTCAAAATTATGAAATTTTGGTATTTAATTAGAAAATACCAAGTGTAGGTTTTTGACGACAAAAATATTTTTAAGTACTATATCAAATAGTGAGATTTTTAAAAGGGAGAATATTGCATTTTATGGTTTGAGCTGACCGTGTACCCAAACACGATAATTTTACCGAGTGTTTTTAATACGAAGAAAATAGGCTAAGTTCATTATTTTAATTGAGGCATTTGAGTGCAAAGTACAATGTCCTTGACCGGGATTGGATGTGCGTGTGATGGTTTTCACCCGATGAGAGTCGGGTGGACGATGCTCTTATATGGAATGTCATTGTCAACGAATGTCGATTGTAGTAGAGGCTAGGCCGATGCTCATTCGGGAATGCCGTCTAAAGGAAGACATTGCCATGCTCGATGGGGCGAGACGATGCCCGACTATGCCGGAAGACCACCGACTATTGAGTTGGCCGTACCCGTGGGGCCATAATTAATTGGAACGCGTGTCTGAGTGAGATATAACCGCACCTGATTATGAGATAAAATTGTGTGGCGCGGTATGTGATGTGTCATAACGATTTGGCCTTATAATCAGGACCCCTATGATTGATTGATTTGAAAGTGAGGCATTCTAGTTATTGATTGCATCTACTGCATTTATAAATGTTATATAAGTTGTACTGATGTGCAAAGAGGTGCTGAGGCGAGGTAAGTCTTCTGTGATGTGTGATTGGACTGCCTCTAGGTGTATTACCTTCTTAATCGAGGTTTAGGGTGTGAAATCGCTGAAACATTATCTCACCCCATCGTGGCTTACTCTTTACAAGTCCCTAGATGGAAGTTCATCCGGTTCGTTTTGGATAGCCGTGAGGGTATAGCAAGTAGAGTACCGTTTTCTCTATCTCCGGGAATCCCTACACCCGTGAGCTCATCGTGATCACAATCTTGGTCGATAAGGGCCTACCTCAGTTGGTACCTCATCGATTCAAGGCGTGATTTCGTCATGGGCCTAACGGGGAACGGGAAGGTCCCGTGGATGGTTTCGACGGACTCGCCGTTGAGGGTGAGGATGATGTTGTGCTCGACCCTGTCATGGATGCCGATGTTATAGCTAACATCGCAGAGAACCAATTGCCTAAGGATGAGCAAGAGCCCAAAGTTGAGGAAGTAGCTAACCCTCTAGACATTGACATTCCTGACAGTGTCATAGTGGACCTAGATCCCAAGTAGGAGGGTACGGGGTAGGGTTAGCTAGGTAGTCCTTTTTGGGACCTTGACTTTTGTATATAACTTTGCAGGCTGACCTGGTTGGTTTATAAAAGTGTGTTTTGTCTTATCTGATTGTCCTGCTTTTCTATCCCATGTTAATTGTTGTCTGGAGATTATTTATTTCGCTTCCGCATGTGCATGAATCGATTTGGGTCGGCGACGTGTCCTGGGAACGTTGCAATTTGATCGACCACCGAGGGATGTGTGTGCATTCGAGGTTCGAGGTGTGACATTGAGTCTAATTATGTCTTCGTTCTGGACTTGGTTTTAGTCTGGATTGAGTCAAAGTAGGAAAGACTTTTTGAATAAGTAGACTTTGACAAGAGTCTACGATATGACTTCAGAAGTCTACTATTCTTCATAATAAGAACATGAACAAGAACGTTTTGTCAACTTTAAAACCTAATAGGAGTTTTCTCAACACAACTAACATCCCTAACATGTATATGGTTACTTTAAGGCATATAGCCAACATAATCTTCAATGACCCTCGATTGATCACATGAAATAGATCAACGAAGTTACAATTGACCTATCTTAATTTATGAATGTCGGCAAGCACTTGAGGGAATAGACAATCACTAGAGGGAATCTGGCCAATTCACGAGCTTTCGGCAAGCTTTGAAGTTAACAATCACCACCACGATATTATGGAGAAGTGAAGGATGGTGATAGCAACTCTTGGTTACATAAGTGTCACCGAAAAGGAGCCAGAATCGATGGCAATGTTAGAAGCCAAGGACCGGTGTGGATGTCGTCCTTCACGACCGAGAGAGAAGGCCAATTCACGAGCTTCCGGCAAACTTTGAGGTTGGGGATCACTACCACAAGACTATGAAGAAGTCAAAGGTGGTGATCACAAATCTTTGATATAGAAGTGTCACCGAAAAGGGGCCAGAATCGATGGCAAGGTTAGCGGAGTTGAGGATCGTTGTGGATGTGGTCCTTGATGCGAGAGAGAGAGAGAGAGAGAGAGAGAGAGAGAGAGAGAGAGAGAGAGAGAGAGAGAGAGAGAGAGAGAGAGAGAGAGAGAGAGTCTCAAATTTGAATGTGGATTATGAGTTGAAGATTCTTATAACAGAGAGAAAATGCAGAAAATGCTATATACTCCCTTTTCTTAGGGGGGAAATTTGAATTTTGATCCTCATATCAATCTAAGGGTTGACACTAACCTTCAATGATTAACTCCTATTGGCCAAAAACATGCCACATGGATTGGTGATATGTCATAATGGATGGCCATGATCAAATGCATAAGGAATGGCTAGGATTTAAGCTCCTTTAGATTGATGACTTGGTGAAGGGCATTTTCGTAATTTTACCAATGGCAATTTTATGATTTCTTGATTGTGAGGAGTGGCTGGTGGGCTGGACCATTTGGTTGGCGGGATCGGCCAAATGTGGCCAAACCCATTCGGGTTAACCTGAGTCGAGTAGGCTTGGGGTTCTCCAATTGCTTAATTTTGCTTCAATTTTTTTTATAAATTGGACTTAATGATCTACCTAATCGGGCTAGATCAATTAAATAATTCCGATTCAATTCATTCCAATTGGGTCAGCTTGATTTAAACTAGGTTAGCCTAGCTCGAATAACATTGACTTAGTTCAATTGGATCGACTCGCAAAACTTCAATTTTCCTAGTTTCCTCTAATGACTTAGGCCATGATATATGATTGAGGTCCAACTGATCAAATTGGACCTTAGCCTAACATAACTTAAAGCAAATTAGGTCAAATTGATCAATCCGTCTTGATTTTATTGATCCCCAATCCACTATTTTGTCACATTAAGCCAATTGTTGTATATTAGTCAAAAATTGACATTGGAATTTATTTAATTTGACTTAAGCAGGCTCAAAGTAGAATAATTGGCATAGTCATGAAATATTGATCAGAACCCCTAATTAGCACTTGAGATTGGCCAAATTCATTTCACGCTTGGAATCTCAAAATTAACTTGACAATTGCACGTATTACTACCTTTGGATGAAATGTCGTGAAGTAAAATTTTCATTAAAAAATGGCTAGAAATCAGTTAATTTGAATTTGGCTAGTCAAAATAGCAATTCTTGGTGTGGCCGAAAAGTCAATTCTCAATCGATTTTTGTAAAATGGATTAATGGAAATTTCAATTAAGCATAAAAAGAGTTGATTTGATATTTTTTTTTAATTTTTGAAAAATGTTGATCAAAGACTAACTTTAGTGGTTGACCAAAAAGTCAACTCTAAAAACTTCTTTGGATTATTGGTGAAATCAATATCTTGGTTTAGACGTAACACTATGCTACTTGAAATTTACTAGAAAACACTCTGACTCTTTTCTGGTAAAAAAAAAAATAGGCCTATTGCAATCAAGAACCCTAATCTTGAGTTTTTACCTTTATATGATTTGTCAGCTAAAAATCGGGTGTTAATAGAAAGTTAATCTAACTGACAACGAGAGTATCAAGATGTTGGATAACGTCATAAATCAGGACGTGCAGTTGATGTTATATAAGAATGCTCTTGGTCATGCTTATGTGACTGAATCTAGCAAGGGACCTTCACGCATCAAAAAAAGATTCAAGAAATGGAACAAGCATGACAAGAAAGGGAAGGAAGGACTTGGTCCGAGGAATAAAGGCTTCTTTAAGAAGAGAAAGAAAGGATGGATTAAGAAGGATAAGTCCAAAATGAAATAATTCCTTTATGGGAAGAATGGACACTCGTTTGGCGAGTGCACCGAACACAATAAGGGTTGGTCTTATCCAAATACTCTAGCATTTGTGTTTCAAGCTTGGCGATGCTCACTGAATTTTCATCTTCAAGAATTGTAGGCTAAGGAGCAACTGTACACGTGGCAAGAGATCGAGGGTCCCACATGGAGTACCATTGGATAGCTGCTGAAAGCAAGTGGATTTATATAGGCAACAACACAAGAGTTGAAGTTAAAGGAGATGGCACATGCAAGGTGGTTTTTGCATAGAGGCCGAACTCTATGCCTAGTTGATGTGTTCCTCCAGAATTTTAATGGAACTCGATCTATGTGGTTGCTTTTCTCTGTTTAGGGTTTATTTCAAAAACAACTAAAAAACTATTCAGATAGGACACTAAAGATGAGTAACTATTGCAATTAATCTACTCAAATATATGTGGTCCAATGAATGTGAGGGCAAGACATGAAGCTCTTTACTTTATCACGTTCATTAATGATTATACACATTTTGTATATGTAAATATGATTTCAAATCAATTTGATACTTTGAATTGCTGCAAGATGTACTTAGACTTGGTTTGTTTCATGAAAAATGAATGATTTTAAAAATATTTTTCTAAAAGTAATTGCTGATGTCGCTTGAAATAATTAGTTACTGAAAAATATTTTCATTATCCACAACTATATTTTTCTAAACATTTTCATAGACAATGAAAATAGTTTTTGTTCATCATTTTTGTAAGACATAAAAGCATTATTTTTAGAATTTTTTCTCAAAATCATTCATTTTCCGTGAAATAAATAGATCCTTAAATGAAGTAGCAAATCAATTAGACAAAGTCATGAAGGCTCTTAGAACAAATCCAAGACATGAATATCCATCTGATTAGTTTAAAAAGCTCTACAATGAAAAGGAATGACCAAGGCAATTGACTATTTTTGAGACTCAACATAATGGAGTTGCTAAAGAAGGAATAGAACCTTGTTAAAAATTATTAGGTTTATGATGACTTTAGCCGGCTTGCCAATTTCCTTCTGTTGTGATGCATTGTTGACTGCAACTTATGTCCTTAACTAAGTGCGCTCAAAATCGATTGATAGAACTTCTCATGATTTATGTACAAGTAGAACACCTTAATTGAATTATTTGCAAACTTGAGGGTTGGCAAGTTGGGCATGGAAGATGTATTCTTGTCCACCTATATATATAGGTAGACATACTGATAGAGTCAAGGGATTATTGGAGAGACACCACTATGGAATTTTGATTATTCCAAAACTATCCTTGCTACTAGTATTTACCATGATACATGCGGATGCTCTGTTTTTCTTGCAAATGTCAATATTTCCTATGACATCAGCAAAGACGATGAACTAGATAATGACAATCAGGAGAACAAGTACTCGAGGTACCAAAGTCAATCTAGTGTTACTAGAAGTCTTTTGAGATTGATAAAGTCAAAAGGATCATTAGACTTGCAATCGCATGTCATTATGTCAATACTGTCACTAAAGGTCATCAACCAAGTGGCTAATAATTTGCATGTGCTGATAATGAGTTTTTCGCTTGTACTTGCATTGAGTTGCAAGTGATTATGGTGAGATGTTCGTCCAAATATGATTGTTGATCTTATAGAAAATGAGTCATTGCAAGCTTGGAATCTTCAGTAGAAGAACTAGAGAAGAATCAGAATAGCAACCGACAGTCTTCTGCCTTAGACCAAGAACCAGTGAAGTGACAGATGAAGTAGACTCTATTTTAAGAACGCGCAAATGTTAGAAGAAACGATTGTATATGCAATCCCGATTCTGACAAAGTCTCCAACGGGCTGTTTGAAGACTTCTACCAAAAGAGGATCAGCGAAGCTAGAATAAGGTTGAAGCTAGAATAAGGTTGGATAAGAGAAAGACTAAGAATACTGTTGTTGCACTTCGTCTTAGTTATCTGAAATTAGAAAGCTCCATTGTTTTTTGTCTGATATATCTAGTAATGGTTTTGTATTATTTTATAATTGCAAACAGTCAGACGTATAAGTGTAAGAGCAATTACTGTGTCCTGATAGTTTAATCTATTATCTGAGAGGAACAACATTTACTAGTTGTACCTTATATTATAGATTACTAGTGGAGTCCGAGCCTGTATTAGGATTGTTATATGGAGAGTGGATGTAGGCTTGGTGATAAAGCCAAACCACCATAAATTGTTGTGTGCATTATTTCTCTAAGCTCGTTATCTTCTGCATATATTATTAATCATCTTTGACACCAGTAACCGTCTCGTCTCCCAATCTTTGCATATAGTTGTTATAATCCTTGCTTGGTTTTATTAATATATTCCACAAAGGCTTATCAAAATCATCATACAATCTATTCAACCCTCTTCTAGGTTGTACAGTTAGAATCAACAATTGGTATCAGAACTTCATTTCTTGTTACTTGAAGTGTTTTTACTTCTAAGTATAGAGATCTTTACTTATGGAAAAAATTGGAAGTTTTCTTGCTCATGATTTTCATGCTCTTAGCAAGCAAGCCGACATATTTCAAGTGCATACGGAGGGGACTGACAAACTTATGTGGAATGTCACGGTCAATGAACCTACAATACCCGCAAGTGCTAATGTCCAAACGTGCGACCAGCCGCAGCTGCTGTTGCTGCAGGTCAACTGGAAGAGTCATAGAGAAGATCAGCACAAAATGCTAAAGCTAAACACTTGTTATATTGTACTCTAGCCCCATCTGAATTTAACAGGATATCTTCATGTGTTATAAGTAAGGAGATATGGGAGAGGCTCCTAGTCACATTTGAAGGAACCGGTCGAGTATGAGAAACCAGGACAAAAATCCTTCTTGGAGATTACGAGATGTTCATGATAAAATCTGACATGGGACAAGCTATCGTCATGTGTCATAACTAAGGAGATAAGGGACAGGCTCCTAGTCACATTTGAAGGAACCGATTGAGTACAAGAAACCCGGACAAACATCCTTCTTGAAAATTATGAGATGTTCAAAATGAAATCTGATAAGTCCATCACAAAAAGCTTACACAAGATTTACATAAATCGTGAATGACCTTGCAAATCAGGATAAAATTTTCACCAATGCCAAAAAGGTAAATAAGCTCCTGAGGCCACTTTCAAAGGAGTGGAGCCACATGAAGACATCAGTACGCGAAACAATGGGAATTCAACCCATCTCCATGGATGACTTGATAGGAACCCTGATGTCCTGTGAAGCGAAACATATGAACGAAGAGACTAGCAACAAAGCTGATTATAATGATCCTAGTGAACCAACGTCATCTGAAGATGAAGATGATGACGGAATGACACTCCTAACAAGAAAATTTAGAAATTTGATGAGAAAAGCAAAAGGTTTCAAAGGAAAAGGGCAAACGAAGTTCTCAGGAAGAAAGAAAATGCACTGAAAGCTGAAATCTAGAGTGATGCAGAATGTGATGCAGAATGTGAAACCAGTGATGAAGATACCGAGCAAGCAAACCTTTGTCTGATGGCTGACTTTGAATCTGATGAGGAAGTCAAGGTAAATACTAATGAACTTACAAATGAGGGAAAGCAGGACTTCTTAAAGGAGATTTTAGAGCAGCACAAAAGGCTTCTAGAAAAATCTCTTGAGCTACGAAGAGAGATTTCAAAACCTTTTCAAAACTCACTAACCGAGACTTTAAGCGAAAAGAGGAACTCATAACTCTACGAAAGGAACTTGATGCTATCAAAGATTAATATGAACTTTCCCAGAATGAACGAGCTTCTCTCCCAATTTCTATCAATCACTTTTTGTAGTTTAGCGGTTTATGTTCTGCAGTGTACTTCAGTCTTCCTCAGTCGTTAGATCAACCTTCGAGAACCTACAATCCAAGTTTGGTTCTTTTCCTGGACGTGGATCACTTGATGACTATAAGGACAATGATTAACGCTCATCCGACGACCTACAGTATAATGTTGTGAGAACGACACCATGCTGTGGTGGCCGACTAATATTTCTACATAACTCACAGTTGTTAGTCAAACATAGCAACACCTACATAAGACAAACCAGAAATTTCATTTGTTGGAGAAAGCGCATCCACCAAGCACCTTCATCTCGATGAAACAACAGCAACTTCTTAAGTGTTAATCAATTCACTAGACAACACCTTACGCTTTATCCTTTTTCCGAATGATGTTGCATATTCAAACTTTTTGACAGATTCATGCTTAATCTTTTGGTCGAAGGACAACACCTTTGACAAGGAGTCCAGACTTCCAATGATTACCTGTTTCAGAGAAGGAAAAGCTTATCTCGCCAACATTCTCCGGAGTTGTCATGAATGTACCAACAAGAATGTCTATCCATTCTCCCTTCGGCTTCTGATTCATATTCTCGATGCGTCCCTGCGTGGTTTTATTTGGTAGAGTGAGGTTTAAGTTCACCGGAAGGTACCACCCACTGCTATTTTCACTCATTTTCACCACGAAGGCAACCTCATATGTGGTCTTCAGAGAGAGTGTGATCGTCTTAAATGTGCCCAAAATTTTAGCCAGCATACTCTCAACAGCTTCGCCACGGGCATGTCTACTTCGCTGCAATAACTGAGAGTCCACATTCGAAACAATTTACTAGTTACTGACGACATGAAAAATGTAGATAATTTTACTTCTATTTTGTTCTGAGAACAAGTCTTTGATAAAATCAGTCATGATGGATGGAGTGCAAGAAGAATTTGATTATTCGGATCCAATTTAGTTTATGATTATGTTCCACAAGAAGTAATGCTTTCTGCAAGTTCTATCTACATAAATCAAGTCTATCCGAGACTTTCAAAGGCAAAGTTGGTACTGTTATTTACATTTAAATGAAGAGTCTAGTTCATTGATCATTCATATCACATACTCTTCTTTTTGGCCAAAATTTCCATATCAATCGGAAACCTGAGAACAAGTCAATAAAATTCCAAGAAAATCAAGCAGCGATGAATACTCTTTCAAACGGAACTATAAAGTGATATCAGTCATTATTTTCTTGGAGCACTCACTCTAATAGACAAACACGCGTTTCATTTTTCCACAACGGATACAGTTAAAACAAACAAGTACCGACACATTTTCTCCCATGGAAATGGTTTCGTGTTCACAGTTGAAAAGAGCGAGTATGGTTACCATTTTTCCATCTGGTCGATCCAATCCCAGTACCGCGGATCCTTGATCCAAGTGATGAATAACTCTTTAGCAGGCAACAAGAAGCAATTCTTGTCGAGAACTTTGTCGACCCAGAACTTCAAAAAATTTAACGCCAGAACAAGTTTGTGACACATTTCTCGTCTAAATTAAACAATTACCAGAAATGACAGTTTCTAGTATTTTTCTTTTTCCTGATAAAACAAATCATTCGTAGAGTTGAATTACCAGTTTTTTATCATTCATGAGCACTCCACCGTAGATCCGATTGCACAACTCTTCGACGCTGATCGAGGAATCCGCCTTCGTGGCGTTTCGAACAATCGTCAGGGCGAGGAGAGGAGGCATTCTCTCGCTTCTTTTCTCTCGTTCGGTGGATTCTTCATCTGGCCTCATTGACTCCGTGACTTCCGCCCCTCGTTGTCTTTTCCCTTTTCTCTCCGTTGCGTATCTCGCAGACCTGTTTCAATTCAAGAAGATGTCTCAACACTCGCAGCTTTTTGACATGGAATGGGAAGATAAAGGGCGCTCGTCGAAAGTGGACTTTCCGGTCTTTTCTTACGGTAGTAGACTTTTCGGTCTCAACTAATCGTCAAAAGGTATTCATTTTTATTTCCAGGTGCCTTTGTTTAAATGAAAGAGCTTTCTACGAATGAATTTTCAAACCTTGACGTGGTTAGACTTTGATTTGCTAAAAATGATTAGTTAATGGAAAATTATTTACAGTTAAAGAAAACATCAACACTTTAAATTAGAAAAACAAATTCCCATTGTGAAATCATTTTCACAAGCATAACACGCTTACTTCAACATCCATTATTCCAGATGAGATACAAACTTTTGAAAACATTTTTAATTACACTTTCTTGGCATATCACTAAATAAAAGAAATTTGATTTTTAATGGAAAATAGGATCCTTTGTCATGAAGTTTTCCTCGAGCGAATGCACATGGAAATGAGTTATGTAAAATCCTGCAGCCTATTTTAGAAGGCTAATGTCTCTAGCCACGAAATCGGATTAATATAAACCGCATAACCTATGCACATTTTCTCAATTTAGGGCTCTCTTTTTACCCTTGCATGTGTTTCAACCACAGAGACATTGCCCGATCTTATTATTTTGTGAGCAAATGTGAACAAAAAAAGGCTTGAACTGTAAATTTGCGTTTGGTTCGGCTTCAAGCATGTTTGGTCTATTTAATCAACAAAAACCATGAACTAATAAATTGAAAGACCAAACCAAATTAATAAGTCTGATTTTTTCCTTAACAATATTCAATGGCTTCTATATTCGAATAGTGTATAAAGGGATTAATAATCAATCTCCTGATGTGTGTACTCGTGACTTTCTTAATTAACTTATTAAATAACTAGTTTTCAATCCGTGTTAACAGATTTCATATATCAAAACATGTTTAATTAAATTCATTTAGAGACTCTAAATTTAACTATATAAAATTAGAAAAAATAACACATATTTTCAAGAACCAATCAGATTCAAGGAAATAACAAATTTTTCATTATACCTCGTTAATAATAATATATATTAAGATAAATGGATTGTGAATGAAGAATGCGCCATGTGGCCTCTTGAATGAATTTTCAATATTCTTAACTTTTTATTTTTAAACCTACTACCTTATTCTGAATTTTTAACTAACCTAACACATCCGTTTGGCTATTTATTGAAAGATAAAATGCATATTTTAAGAAGAGTATTGAATAGTAAAAAGGATATTTTTCCTCGAGGATTTTATGATGTTTTGATTATTTTCCTAATCACAATCTTTAATTAATGTGTTCATACTCATACAGTGCCTAATCTTAATTTTATTTTTTTTAGCCAAAAAAATCTAAAATTTATTTTACAACACATATTGCAACAAAATGTTTTTAACTATGATGAAATGAGGAGTATAATTGCATTTTATTGATATGTCTCCTTAGAATTATGACTTGATTTTCTTCCTTTTCAATTTGAAAGTTGACAAAGTATAATTGCAGTTTTCCATGGCAAAAATTGAATAGTATATAGTGCCGTGACTCTCTATAATTATGGGTAAAATATTTCTTTGATTTTTTCATTTCAAATTGGAAAGTATGCAATGGCTGATATTCTTTTTGGATAGTGATTATCTAGTCAAACAATTAGCAAGGGAAGAAGATTGATGCATTGGAAAGGCTGCCACATATGTCACGCCCCGATCCTCAAACGCGCGTCCATCCCTCACCTTGGTCGATTAATAGCGACGTCCCAGGATGCATCACCGACCCTTTTTTTTTTAATACGCATGCGAAAGCAGATAAAAATCCCTAGACAATAAAACAATGGGATAGAAAAGTAGGATTAAAAACTTGAACCTGAAAACCAACACCCTTATGTACATATATAACAACTCAGTCATATATATACATATACGAGCCATACTAAGAGGTCGGTTTCTACTCAAATAGGTTCCATAACAAAAGTCATCAGATAGGAGTGGAATCTCAATCCTCATCAGGATCCTACTCTGGATTATCCTCAGGGTTCTCCTTTAGGTATTCCTCTTCGGGTTCTTTCTCCTCAGGCTCCTTATCAAGGTCCTGAAATGTTGTCCCACAACCGGGATGAGACTACGTCTCAGCAAGTTCTACCCCCTAAGACCCGATTAGTAAACCAATACGCTATTCGGGCTGCTTATGCACACACGGGTCAAAGAACTTACCTTGGCCTCAGATTTCACCTGCATATCAGCACAGTTCAATAGACACCCAAGTAATCACAGATCGATATCTCGATCAATCGACCTAGTCGATTACATGTCAATCGGACCGTTCATCGGTCATTTCCATTCAATTAATCAATTCACAACATTAAATCAAAGCAATGATCAATCAACCTAGTCGATTACATGTCATCTCAACTCTTTCTTGGTCGGCTCATCTCATACTATCTATAAGTCCGTTCATATAAGGACTGCTCACTGCTAAGTTGACAAATAGATAGTATAGCTCGCTTCTGAGATGATCGGATATACTGCTCTTTGCTAAACTGCCATATCGCCCTTAGGCTGATATAGTATACCGACATTGCTCTCTACTAAGCTGACAATGTATACTGCTCTCTGCTAAGCTACCATATCAGAGCATGTAGGTTGATATAGTATACCAACATATTCCATCAAAACTAATAAGGTATATTGCTCTCTGCTAAGCTGACATATTGCTCGTAGGCTGATATAGTATACCGGTATACTGCTCTCTACTAAGTTGACATATTGCCCGTAGGTCAATATAGTATATCATCCCGACCATTCAATCAATTCCATCTTTTATCATTCTCGATAAAATAGCCGTGTGTGGGGACACGATCGGCCTTAGCCAAAATATCATAATTTCACTTTTTGAATATCTCACTAGTTTCAACAGCCCATTACATATTTTTGGCACTGTAAACCGACGCCCGATAATTTTTCCATTAATTACCAAAATTAATTAATTTAGGAACAAAATCCTAAAATCATAATTAATTCATTTTAGCACAAAATAAAGCTCAATTAAATAAACGGACTGCACCACGATAATCAACATAAAATTTCAGTCGTCGGCTATCCCAGCTTAATTTCCGGAAAATAAATAAATAAATAAATAATTAAGAAAATTATTAAATAAACGCAAAAAATCCAATTTAGGCCCGTAATGCTTGATTGGAAGCTGGAACGGACCCGGAAAATTTCCGAGACTCGTTCAATAAATAATATGACCTATTTCCTTGCTAGCTACACTAACCATTTGCCTAACATGCGTAGGTAAATCCCTAATTTAATTATTCTAATCTAATATATCCACCTAATTGCACTTAATTAAATCTAATCAACCCTTAAGGATCATTAGCAAACTAAGAAGGCATTAGTGAGCAAAATCACTCGATTAAAAGCGGAGACCGGAACACCGCGACGACGGTGCGACGGCAATCGAACTTGGGCTTGCGACGACACCCACGGGCTTGGACCGGGCCTGAAATTGGCCCAACAAATCTCAATCCAAACTGAGATTTGTTAATGCGTTGGATTGGGCTTGCTCTTGGGCTTGGGCTTACTTCGCAGGCCTCAAGTGGACTTAATTGATGGGCTGAATTCGCTGGTTCCAAAACTGGGCTGCTGAAGATGGGCTGTTGATGGACTGATCCACGAACGAGTTGGGCCGACTGAAGATGGGCTGAGGACGAGCCTAACTGCTGGGCTTCTTGGGTTGCAGGTCTTCGTGGGCTTGCGAGCTTCAAATGGTCGCTGGACTTGGGCTGAACGTTGAGCTGCCATTGGGTTCATGGACTGAGCTGCTGGGCCTCGTGGAGAAAACGACGGAGACGAAATGCGTGGCTGCAGCGAGGAGAAGACTCGGCGGAGGGAGGGACGTGTGGCCGAAAAGATGGGGTATCGTTGCAGTAAGGTGGACGTTGAACGTTGACTGGTGTGCGTTGAAGGCTGGCGGTGCAGATGCACGCTGATGGAGCACGCAGGCATGTGACCGAAGTTGCTGAAGTTGAAGGAGGACGCGCGGCTTGATTCTGGGGTCAACAAACCAGCATGAAGACAAGACTTGGTGGAACAACTTCGGTGGATGATGAGATCGATGGAGCTGCAGGCGTGGCGCACGGAGAAGCTTCAAGGTCAACGATGGGGCTTCGCTTGAAGTTTAGTTGACCCGGACGTGGCAGCTTGGAGAGAAAACTCGGTGGGAATTGCTTCGGTGGAGGCGTCGTTGATGCACGAAGACGATGGGCGAGCTGGCAAGCGGTCGTTGATGTTGGGGTTGAAGGCGTGGACGTGATGCAAGAGGCGGTGGACAATTGATGGTGGTGCTGCTGAAGTCAACTTTAGGGAGGGCTCGTTCTTGGAAGTTGACTGGTGGGGAGGCGTGCAAAGCTGGGGAATCGGTGGGATGAGCGAAGGAAAAGAGAGAAAATAAGTAGCTGCTGGCGCTGTGGGGTGATCCGCGAGAGAGAGAGAGAGCAGAAGTTGCGGGCGGTCTTCAAAGGAGAAGAGGGAGAAGGCAACGAAGGAGAGAGGGGCAGCGTACGAGAGAAGCTAAGGATGAAGGGCAATAATTCAAGACAAATATCCCATAATCATCATTAGAATGCCCCATTAGACTTCAACCTTATCCACTTATTTTCACCTAATACTTTCTTGCCTTTAATTTCCATGAATTATGCAATTTGATAGCAAATGTTGCACCCCCATGCCTAGGTCCGAATTTCACTAATTTTGGGACTTCAATTTCTTCTCCAATCTCTCAATTTGATGTCCAATTTTTTTGTCCAAGAAGTAGCCCACATAATTTCTACAAATTCCCATCATCCAGTAGCTCGGCTTAGAAATCAAAATTCCCTTCAAATGAGCTAAACCGAATTTCCGCTAATTTTCTGCGACGTCCAAAGTGATTTTCCATAAAAATTCTGAACTCGACGGGATTTCTTCAAAAGACAAGATGACGTCCTATAAATGAACCGTGACATGCTTGAACGTCCGATTTCCGAAACCGAATTCAATTTCATGGTTAAAATCGACCGAACGCGATTTTAGTCCAATCTAACCAATTAGGTAGCTTTTAGGGATTTTACCGCGGTTATATCCCTTAATGGCTTCACCCAATAGATTGGTTAACTCGTGAGTGATCAACTTAGAGAAAAAGGACCATCGGCGCGTCGACGAGATGCCCATTTTGTTTTATCGGGACGGGTTGAAAATTCAGGATGTCACAACTCTTCCCCTCCTATAAAAATTTCGTCCTTGAAATTTAAACCATTACAATTCTCTTCAAAATGGTGGGGTATTATCGTCTCATTGAGTCTTCACTTTCCCATATAACTCTTTCCATGATGTGGTGTTGCCAGACCACTTTTACCAAAGAGGTCGTCTTGGTGCGTAGAGATCTGTTCTTTTCGATCCACAAGCTGAACCGGGCTTTTCACGTACGACGCTCTGTCGTTCACGTCTAATTCATCAAAATTTAGCACGTGGATCGGGTCAGGTTCATACGTCCTCAACCTCGACACGTGAAAGACGTCATGCACTTGTGCCTACCTCCATGACAACGCAAGACGATACGTTAGGATCCTGATTCTTTTCAGAATCTCAAAGGAACCTACGTACTTCAGTTTCAGTTTTTCCCCTCCTTGCTGAAGCGCAAGGTATCCCTCATTGGTGATGCCTTCAGAAAGATGTAACCACCAAGTTGGAACTCTAAGGGCCTTCAATGCTCAACAATACAACTTTTCTCGCGACTCAGAGTGGTCTTTAATCTGTTTCTAATCACAGCAACTGCAATAACTAAGTGCTGAACTGACTCTAGACCTGTGATCTTTCATTCTCTGATTTCACCTCAACAACTGAAATTCTGAACACTCTGCTATGCAAAGCTTCAAAATGAACTATCTGACTGTTCTGTTGAAACTGGGAACCTCGGTTATAGATTTGATATAAGTTCGTCACTGGCACTCCATGTAGATGAACTGTCTGACACACATACACTTCTGCATGCCTATTCCAATCAAGATCCTTCTATACGGCGATAAAGTGAGCCGACTTCATTAGTCTGTCAACCACTACCCAAATGGAATCATTTCCCCTCTGACTGCTTAGTAAACCTATCACAAAATTCCACCGTGATATACTTCCATTTCCACTCGGAACTCTCAAGTGATTATAAACGTCCTCTCGGCTTGCATTACTGAACTTTCACTTACTAGCACATCGACACTTGCAACCCGTCCTTCGATAACTATCTTCACATCGTCTACCATTCGAGCTGACGTTGATTCTGACCTAAACATTCGGTTCAATTCTGAGGGTGGCCATAAGACTTGAAAGGTGGCCTACCTCAAACTTGAATACCAAATCTTGAGCTCTCTCGATTAAGTTCCACTCCTTAATCAATATATGAGCAATCGAAGACTTTCGACTTAAAGCATTGGCGACCTTATTCGCCTTTCCCGAGTGATATAGAATATCACAGTTGTAGTTTGTGACATCCCAAATTTCTGATTCTATTTTCAATTAAATGAGATGGACTTTTCATCGACGCGCTTATGGTTCAATTCTCCGAGCTGATCACTCACGAGATAACTAGTCTATCAGGTGAAGCCGTTAAGGAATTTAAATGCAATAGGTTTGAGAATCTGACCATGAATTGGCTGCATGACCGTATTAATCTGCAAGGATCATTATGACACTGTCAGAATCGAACATAGATCAATAATAGGTCGATTCGACCAAGATATGTGATTAGAGTGTGGTTGATTCCACCTTATTGCAATATTCTCGTCAACCGGCACTGAACTGATTATTTGTGGCATCCCAAAATTCAAAAACAAGCCATAAGGTGTGTTAAAGTCTTTAATTAGGTGATAAAAATTTCCATGGCTTTTGTTTTAGCCATTAGTCTTTTAATTAGATAATTTGTGCATATGATTGTGGAAATTTAAATCTGATAGATTAATAATTTATGCTTGGCCATGTACTTTAAAAATTAAATTTCAATAAATAAAATGCCCCAAGACTTTGGCCAAGATAGAATTTGAATTTGGAAATAATTTTAGAAAGGAATTCAGAAAAAAAAGGGGAAAAAGGGGGTTATTTTCGAATGGGCCTTAAACCCATTTGGCCTAAGCTTGATGGGCCAAGCTACTCGGCCCAAGAGGGGAATTCGACCGGCCCATTAGAGGCCCAAAAGAATGATGGCCAGCCCATGCATGGATCAAGACAAGTGGCACAAAGAAGGGCATGCATTGGCCTAGACTAGGATGCCATGCATTGGTCCATTTGAGTGGCATGTAATCATTAGCCATGATGAGCTCTAGGGGGTATAAGAGGAGAGGAGAGAGAGAAGGTGGCCGGATTTCTTTTGGCCGAGAGAGAGGGTGCGAGAGAGAGAGAGATTTCGAGAGAAAGAGGGAGAGGCCGAGAGAGAGAGGAAGGAGGAGATCGCCGTTCGCCGCCGTGTCCGTCCGCCGTACGCCGTCGTTTGTTCATCCTAGAGGCAAGTGGAGTCCTCTAACTTCTCTTGCATGCTTGTATGTTTGTTTGTTTGTTAGATTTTGGGTGTTTTAAGTGAGAAAAACCGAGGTAAGGTTGGCTTGTTCTTAAGTCGTGTGACTGTTCTTGCTCGGGTTGTGTGAGTCCGTAACTTGTTTGAGCTTTCATGTGTGTTTGGAGTCCGATTTTAGCTTCAATGTCTTCATGAACGTTGTAGCTAACCTCTTGTACTATAACATACTGAAATTTCGTGAAAAATCATAGAGATTTGAGGGTTTAAAGTCTTGTTATACGGAGACCTCAGATCTGGAGAGTTTTTACTGACCTCTTGCTGGATTCATGGTTGCATGTTGGTTTTTGTTGAGAATCTCACTTCTATGTCTTCATGAAAGTTGTAGGAGACATCTTAAAATAAAATATAATCAAATTTGAAGTGAAATGAACAAGTATAGCCTAGTGAATCGACTAGATCTTGAAGAAGATGATTCTGGTGATGTATTTTGAGATACCCCAGACTTCAAGGACCTAAATGATGACTCTAATTTGGTTATTTGACTTGGATCTCTTCATGAAACTTGTAGAGGATACCTTTATGTATAACATATGCAAATTTCAGAGGAAACGAAAGAGAATAGGTAGGTTAAATCTCAATATTTCGGAGATGTGTTCACTGGACGATGCGGTAATAGATCCGGAAGCTTCGTGAGGTTGTATAAAATAATCTAAAAATAATCTGGCTTAGAGTTCTTCATGAAAGTTGTGCGAAAAGGTCGTGGCTATCACTTTGTAAAATTTCGTAATTTTTGGAGGCCATATGGATATTTTAATCGAATTTATTCGGAAACCGTGCATTCTGGTTTCATCCGAGAAGCATAGGATGTTTTGGGAAAATTATGGAATTTTATAAAAATTCAAATTGGCGATGAATTTTGCAAGTAATTATCATCCTATGCGTTTTTTTAATAATTTCTTGAATTTTGATAATTTTGGGAGTTTATAGTTATAAAATAATAATAATAAATAAATAAATAAAGGGATTATTTCATTGGCCATAGTTTCCATTTAATTAATTCATGTTGCATGTGTAATAAAGCTTTGATATGTCTATGATATTGAATTGAGATGCACATGTGTAATAAAGCTTTGATATGTCTATGATATTGAATTGAGATGCACATGTGATAAAGTCTTGAAATGTCTATGATATTGAATTGAGATGCACATGTGATAAAGTCTTGATATGACTATGATATTGAATTGAGATGCACATGTGATAAAGTCTTGATATGACTATGATATTGAATTGAGATGCACATGTGAATAAGGTCTTGGCATATGTATGGCAATTGAATCAATGCATGTGTGAATGGCATGCCTAGTATGATTTGTTTGATATCATGCCATGTGCCATGTTAAAATGTGAATAAAATACTGGTGAACATGGATGATGGTAAATGAGGAGATGTTTGTGATGGCGGATGATGCTCGGAATGTATAGAGATACATTGCCGAAATTCCCTGGGAGATTCAGGATGCCCGGAATGTGGGGGGCCGGAAGCCCTGTCGGAGGTTTCTGCCCGAAGGGAATGCCTCACGATGCTAGGATTGGGGTGCGAGATGCCTGGCTAGAAGGGTAAAGGCCGGAAGCCTTGTCGGAGGTTTCTGCCTGAAGGGAATGCCTCGTGATGCTAGTTGAGATGCGAGATGCCCGGAATGTGGGGGGCCGAAAGCCCGGTGGCCATGGGATGGCTAGAATGCTAGGAACCCTGTCGGAGGTCTTTGCCCGAAGGGATGATGAAATTGATGATATGAGAAGTGGGTGATGTGGTGATCAAATTTAAAGATAAAAGATGAAAATTAACCCATGATATGATATGCATGATGATATGCATGATGATGATGATGATGATGATGATGATGATGATGATATGATGATCACCCATGATATGATATGCATGATGATATGCATGATGATGATGATATGTGATGTGATATGATGATCACCCATGATATAATATGCATGATGATATGCATGATGATGATGATGATGATGATGATAATATGTGATGTGATATGATGATCATCCATGATATGATACGCATGATGATATGCATGATGATGATGATGATGATATGTGATGTGGTATGATGATGCATGATAGTGTGTGCCTGGCTTCAAGGTAAGTAATGCCTGCAATGCATGTGTAATTTGCATGATGCATTGAGTTGTTATTGATTTCCTATCGCTGAGTGGTTGTACTCACCCCTTTTGGGGATAACATTTCATATTAGCCAGTATGCCGCTTCCTGCCATCACGCGTGGTGTATTTTATGGTCTACCATCCGATGTAGAGGTCGAGTGTGCTGAGATAGACTGTCCCTTTGTTCCCGGACTGACTTTTATCCGAGTACGTTGTCTAGTGATGTATGACGTAGGCCTGGCTGAGGGCCCTGTTATTTAGGAGTTCATATCCATACATGTTCATCGGGATGGAGCGATGCGAGGGATGTTGCCGCCGCCACCGCCTGATGCACCGGGTTGGGTGTGAGGCTTGCACGTGACGAGTAGGAGCTGTTTCTTTTTTGGGATAGTTAGCCGACACTTATGATGGGGGTTGTTGCACGTGTGATGTTGAGGGTTGAGGTTTCTTTTTGAGGTTTTAGGCTGGACGTGGCTGAGTCCTAGCTTTTCCTTTTTGATGTACCGACCCAAAAGAAATCCCATCTTGAAAATATATATGTAAATAAAGTGTCGTGACTTGTTTATAAAATTATGGTGATTAGTGGTGTGTATTTATATCATGGTTGGTAGGGGGAGAGATGGTGATGTTTTAGTTTGCTTCCGCATAATGAATCCCGCTGGGACCGTTTTGTTTTAATAAAAAAAAAATGTGTCTACGAATTAGGACACTTCTTCAAAGTAGAAAGGTGATAAGGTGTAACATTGGCACTGGTGACGACTTGCGAAGGGTTCGGGGTGTCACATTATTCTATCATTTTGGGTACCTTGTGTCCGTATTTGAAACCTCGAGATTTTCATGACAATCGAGAGTCGCCAATGTGTCGAAGATTATGTCGTGGCTTGAAAATAATCAACCACGGGTCAATTGCACTGAAAATTTCTAAAAGCTACCCAGTAGATTAAGACGCTCTCAAATCGCGCCAGATTGAAATTAACCGTGATTTTAAACCTGAATTCAGAAATAGAAAGTTCTGACATGTCACAATTCATTTTAGGAACGTCGACTCATCTTTAGAAGATTTTTCTGCAAACCGAGATTTTTGGCGGAAGAGCAAAGTAAGGCCATTTTTGTTCGAGATTGTCAGAGGGCTGTTTTTGATTGAATCTTTGGGATGCAAGTTGGATCATTTGATGGGGAAAAGTCATAAGAAGGTCGAGGACACATGGACCGATTTTATTTGAGCTTCAATTGAGCTTCGATTGATTAGAATTAAGAGAGAATTGATTGGATTTGAAGTACAAATGTCCAAAAATTCGTGAATCCCATGGCACACAACATTTCGGACACTCAACCAAGCTTGTTGGGGAAGATTGGTGGCTTCAAAGGGTAGAGGGTGAGGGCCATGGATGGTGGGGGCAAGAGAGAGGGGAATTGGACAAGTGTTGAAGCTAAAAGAGCTCTTGGGGACCCCTTTGTTTCAGCAGCCCATCTTCCTCCATAATCCAAGGCTTTCTCCATTGTTGTTGTCCATCTTGAGCTTCAAAGAACCAGAGGAGATCAGCCATCAGCCGCCCAAGACCGTCGCTTGCCCGCCGGACCTCCTTTTCCCCTTGTTTTCCCCTCGTTCCAGTTTCTGCTCCAGCCGACCTTATGCCAAAGATCCGAGTAAAAAGTTAACTTCCCGGTTGAATCAGCAAACGAGCCACCCATCGATGCGAAGAAGACATCCAGCCCGTTCCAGAGCACCTCACCGCTTGCCGGAAAAATTCTCCGGTAGTCCCGTACGGCCGCCAGAAGCTGCCACTCGCCGGACAGTCTGGACTCGCCTGGTTCCGCCTGTTTCGCCCGTTTCGCTGTTTTCAGCCATTTTCTCCCCATTTCTACCCTACCTCCACCCATACCAACCTCCAATAAGATTCCCTTGACCTCTGAGAGCCACCGGTTGCCAACCACCCGCTCGCCGGAGCTCCGATCGGCCCGTTTTCGCCATTGAAGTTGCTGGTTTCTTCTCTGCAGTTCAGCCCAGATCAAAAGCAGAAGACAGCAAGGTTTTGGAGACTTCGTGGCCTGTTTTCAAGCCCTTCCCGGCCTCTGTTGGTGTCGCCCCGCTTTGGGGTTTATCAACCGCCTTGGCATCGTCGTCGCCGTGAACTCACCGGCGTGCAAAACCAGTGAGTTTAGCCTCTAATCCTTTCTTAGTGAGTTAATTATGCTCAAGGGGTGTTTAGATTAGTCTAAATAGGTTTAGGTGGTTAGATTAGATTATTTAAATGTTAATTAGATTAGTTGTATGATTAGTTTAATGGATGTTTAATTAGGGCTAATTGTATATTTAAATTAGTGTAATATAGTTTAAGCCCTAATTAATTATTTTTAATTAATTATATTATATTATTATAATATAATATTTAATTATTTAATTTTCGGAATTAAATTTAATTATTTAATAATTTCGAAAATTTTGCGAGGATGGCTGGTCGTTAGAATTTCGCACTGATTGCAATAGTGCAATCAGTTTGTGCTAATTGTATGTTTAATTGAGAAATTGAAGGAAAATGATGATTATGGTTAATTATTCTAAAGTGTGGAATTGAATGAAATTGGAAGAAGTTTTGGTATATAACTTGAAAATACCCGGTGTCGGCTTTTGGCACCGTAATTGGTTTGTAGGATCAGTTTGAATCGATTGATTGATTGGCTTAAGGAATGGATTGGGTTATTGTTGAATTGATAGCTTTGGCGAGCAGTTGTTTATATATGTGTCAACTTGGGCGAGCAGTTATGATATATATATTAAATATTGCAGCAGCTTCTGGTGAGCTATGATATATATATTAAATATTGCGGCAACTTCTGGTGAGCTATGATATATATATATATTAAATATTGCGGCAGCTTCTAGCGAGCTATTATATTACCTATCAGCTACAGCTTTGGAGAGCATATGTTGTATTAACGACTGGTTTGATAGACGATATGGAAAGATAGATAATGTGATTGAATTAAATCATTGTGAATGATCGAATGTGATTGAGAATTGAATTGTACTGATGCGTAGAAAAGGACTAAGGCGAGGTAAGTCCTTTGTCCTATTTGTGTGGCTAGAGCACCATGAGGCATATTGTCTTCCTAATCGAGTCTTACGGGGTAGAACTCACTGAGACATTGTCTCACCCCATTGTGGGATAACAATTTCAGCTCCCTAGACTGTGGTCGTGGAAAGCTTGAAGTCCCGGAGTTTGGGAAAGTGAAGGAAATAGAATCGGCAAATCTGTCTGACTTGCTAGTCATAGGATAGTCCTTTTTTGGTTAAGCCGATATTTTGTAAGCGACCTGATGTTGTAAATAAACCTGTTTGTTTATATAAAGGTTTGTGTTGGTTCGAAAAATATATGGCCCTATTTTTCTATCCCAATTGAGTTTTGTCTGGGGATTATTTATATGCTTCCGCATGCGTATTAAATTGAATGGGTCGGCGACGTATCCTGGGAAGTTGCATTTCTTTCGACCACAGTGGGATGTGCACGTGCTCGAGGTTCGGGGCGTGACATAGTTCTTCAGCAATTCCATCCATCGGCACTATCTCATGTTCAACTCCTGAGGTGTCAACTAGCGGGAGGCGTATGCAACAACCCTACCATGTTGCTTCAACATGCAACCCAGTCCTATGAACGACACATCACTAAGATCTCTTTTCCTCTAGGAATAGATGGAATGATCAGCACAAGTGCGGTGCGGTGATCAACTTCTGCTTAAGCTCTTGGAAATTATCCTCGCACTTGCCTGTCCATACAAACTCTTCAGAAGTCTAGTCAATAGTGACATAGATTCTAAACATCCTTTTACAAACCTTCTGTAGTAATCTGTCCAACTCAAATGGTTTCTAATCCCTGATACTGATGTCGGTCTTGGTACACTGATAACTGATTCAATCTTGACCGGGTTCTTAGAGATTCCTTCACCATTCTCAGACATCTCTCGTGCTCCTTGGCATTCCTCGAATACACCGGAATATCATTACATGACACGATCACCATGGATCTAGATATTCTTTGAACACTCAGTTTGTGAAATCTATGACAGCGGCTAGAGCGTTCGTCAAGTCAAATGGCTTTACTTTATTCTCACAAGGGCCAAATCAAGTACGAAAAGTTGTTTTCAGTATAACCTCCTTCCTGGTTCTCAATTGACGATAACTTGTCCTCAAGTCAATCGTTGAAGACATCAACACTCTTTATAACAAGTCACCCAATTTGTCGATCTTCGGTCATTAACACTTGCTCTTGATCGTTATTTGATTGAGTCGACTATAGTCGATGCATAATTGCAACGAACCATATTTCTTTCTTTCTCACTAACAAGACTGATGTTTTCCCAAGGTAATGCACTGATATGTATGAATTCCTCATTCATCAATCCTCACATCTGCATCCTTGGTTCTATCAATTCAGACAACGACACTCAATCACGAATTCTATCATACTCACTAACGACAAGCATGACAATCCCTCTGGCAACACTTCCAGAAATTCTTGGACTACTAAGGAGTCTTAATTTTTCAATTCTTCAATCTGTCTTATCTATGACAATCACTAAGCAACCTTGGCAACCTCTGTCTAACACACGAGTTGTCTTCAGCCAACGAGATCAATGAAATCGAATATTCTTTTCGACTCCCAATAAGCTCGACACTTTCACATGCTACTGGACTAAGCTGGATTACTCCATGACCATAATTCATTACCACAAGATGCTCCATGAGCCACTTCTACTCATGTGGCGTCCAAATTATATCTCGGCAACTAGTTGAACCCTACTATAGCTAGCGTTTCCCCTTTCTTCCACTTTACTTCAATTAACTGAAATTCTACAAACCCAGTCCAAGGCTCTACTGCACTACTATGATAAAATCTCCTCATGAACATTCTTTTTCTGATTGGGGCAGGGTCGATTCTATTCCTGTGCCTTTCGCCATCTTAGTGGCGCCTTAACTACAGTAGCAGTGTCTATGCTACCTTAGACTTCTACTGACAGTCCCTCACCTGATGGCCATGCTAGTCATCATCATAGCACGTTATAGCCGTACCGGGACACTGGATTTATCTATGCTTCCTTCCATACATTTGGCACCCATCTAGTGAGTCTTCTGTCTCTTGTCAAGTGACAGCATGCACTCTTTCTGGTTGTCCCATCAGTCTGCTAGGACCACTCTTGATCAGATATCCCTAACGGCTACGCTACAAACAATTTCTTGTCCTAAGAAGGACATAAGACCGATCTCCATCATCACATTCAGAAACAACATAATCCATTTGACTCGGTGCTGACCTGACTGTTTCACCCTTCCTATTGGGTGGATTAGAATACTTTTCTTTTGGTCTCGGTCTTTTCCCAGACCAATTTCCATTTCCACCTGTACTGAATCTTGACTCAGATACTAAAGTCTGATCCCTGACCACCAATCCAGGTTGGATCTCAATAGATGTGGCGACAAAAGTGGCTCGGTCCAGAGCCATCTGACTCAACCAGTTCCCTAGGAACACTAGTGCCTGAACGATCCTGTCGAACCTAGGATCCTGTCGACCTACGGCAATACTCTTACACTCACGCTGGCCTAAGCCGGCGCTCAAGCTCAACCACCTCGGGCACTGATCCTCGTCGGTGTTCTACCCCGAGTTATAGAGGCTACTGCCCTTTTACTAGGAGTTCTCAACTCCTGATCACTCATACTACAGGATCTTTATAGAAACCTGTTTTCTAATTCCCATACTTGATTAGAATTCGACTGATCCACACCAACAACAATTCTACCAATCAACTACCACACACATGCACTAGCATGAAATGAATGCCGTTCCTACAAATTATCCCATGACTCAACGCACCTTATCACTCCAACAAACAACCATTCTCTAATATCACTTAAATTGGATGTCACGCCACGATCCTTGAACACGTGCCCATCCCTCATCTAGGTCGATTAATAGCGACGTCCTAGGACGCATTGCCGACCCTTTTTTTTTTTAATACGCATGCAGAAGTAGATAAAAATCCCTACAAATAAAACAATGAGATAGAAAAGTAGGATTAAAAACTTGAACCTGAAAACCAACACCATTATGTACATATATAACAACTCAGTCATATATATACATATACGAGCCATACTAAGAGGTCGATTTCTACTCAAATAGGTTTCATAACAAAAGTCATCAGACAGGAGTGGAGTCTCAATCCTCATCAGGATCCTACTCTAGATCATCCTCGGGGTTCTCCTTTAGGTATTCCTCTTCGGGTTCTTTCTCCTCAGGCTCCTTATCAAGGTCCTGAAATGTTGTCCCACAACTGGGATGAGACTATGTCTCAACAAGTTCAACCCCCTAAGACCCGATTAGTAAACTAACACGTTATCCGAGCTGCCTATGCACACACGGGTCAGAGAACTTGTCTTGGCCTAGGATTCCACCTGCATATCAGCACGGTTCGATAGACACCCAAGTAATCACAGATCGATATCTCGATCAATCGACCTAGTCGATTACATGTCAATCGGACCGTTCATCGATCATTTCCATTCAATTAATCAATTCACAACATCAAATCAAAGTAATGATCAATCAACCTAGTCGATTACATGTCATCTCGACCCTTTCTTGGTCGGCTCATCTCATACTATCTATAAGTCTGTTCATATAAGGACCGCTCACTGCTAAGCTGACAAATAGATAGTATAACTCGCTTATGAGATAATCGAGTATACTGCTCTCTGCTAAGCTGCCATATTGCCCTTAGGCTGATATAGTATACCGACATTGCTCTCTGCTAAGCTGACAATGTATACTGCTCTCTACTAAGCTGCCATATAAGAGCTCGTAGGTTGATATAGTATACCAACATATTCCATCAAAACTAATAAGGTATACTGCTCTCTGCTAAGCTGACATATCGCCCGTAGGCTAATATAATATACCGGTATACTACTCTCTGCTAAGCTGACATATCGCCCGTAGGCTAATATAATATACCGGTATACTACTCTCTGCTAAGCTGACATATCGCCCATAGGTCGATATAGTATACCATCTTGACCATTCAATCAATTCCATCTTTTATCATGCTCGATAAAATAGCCGTGTGTAGGGAGACGGTCGGGCTTATCCAAAATATCATAATTTCACTTTTTGAATATCCCACCAGTTTCAACAGCCCATTACATATTTTCGGCGCTATAAACTGACGCTCGGGAATTTTTCCATTAATTACCAAAATTAATTAAATTAAAAACAAAATCCTAAAATCATAATTAATTTCACTTTTTGAATATCCCACCGGTTTCAACAGCCCATTACATATTTTTGGCGCTATAAACCGACGCTCGGGAATTTTTCCATTAATTACCAAAATTAATTAAATTAGGAACAAAATCCTAAAATCATAATTAATTTATTTCAGCACAAAATAAAGCTCAATTAAATAAACGGACTGCACCACGATAATCAGCATAAAATTTCGGTCGTTGGCTATCCCAGCCTAATTTCCGAAAAATAAATAATTAAATAATTCAGAAAATTATTAAATAAATGCAATAAATCCAATTTAAGCCCGTAACGCCTGATTGGAAGCCGGAACGGACTCGAAAAATTTCCGAGACTCGTTCAATAAATAATATGACCTATTTTCTTGCTAATTACACTAACCATTTGCCTAACATGCATAGGTAATTCCCTAATTTAATTATTCTAATATAATCTATCCACATAATTGCACTTAATTAAATCTAATCAACCCTTAAGCATCATTAGCAAACTAAGAAGGCATTAGTGAGCAAAACTCACTTGATTAAAAGCGGAGACCGGAACACTGTGACGACGGCGCGACGGCAATCGAGCTTGGGCTTGCGACGACACCCACGGGCTTGGACCGAGCTTGAAATTGGCCCAACAAATCTCAATCGAAACTGAGATTTGTTTATGTGTTGTACTGGGCTTGCTCTTGTGTCGTGACCAATTTTTCGGGTGTGAATCACCCAGAGTTTGGCTAATGGATTGTTAAGCCTAGACTTAACTCGGGCTCTCCCAAGCCCATAGCAATTCGTGACTTAGGTTCAAGTTCTTAACATGCGATTAATATTCAATTAGGAGTCGCCACTAATCTATTTTTGGTGGGTTGATTAGAAACCCAAGTAAAGTACGAACCAGAGATTTAGGAATTCGTGGACTTGATTACACTAGATTTCTCTAACGCCCTTTCGGTACCTTTCTTTTTATCTTGAAAAATGTTTGGCAAGCAGTTCGGATTGATTTTAAATCTATTTCCCTAACATGTGAGGTGGTCATACGGGTGCACAATCGACCAATTTAACACCCAAATAAACAATAAGTAAATTGAAAAAACTTACCTCAAAGCAACGAAGGCATCGTAATGTTAAATTAAAATCCACATCAATAATCCTAGATATCATTTCTAATTAACATGCAAATTTTTTTTTTTTTTTGCTTTCACTTATTTAATGAAAATTATGCAATATGCGATGCAATATTAACTGAATGACCTAACTCTAATGACATGTAATTTCTAATTGGATGGACTTAGCAACAACTACCACACAACATGTATTTCAATGAATCTAATCCTAATGACGCACATGTGACATTTTTTTCTTTTTCCTAAAAGAATGCATTTTTATCCTAAATAATAAAACTAATTTAACCTATGACATTTTTTGTATTTTTCATGAAATTCGGAATTAAATAAAATGTGAAAATTACCTAACTAGATTAAGATCCCACTTAATTTATATTAGGAATTAGGTTGAGCCACATGCTAATTTAAACTAAAATATTATCTTAACCTAAATAATCCTAAAATGCAATCTATCTAATATCTAAACTTATAATAAATTGAGAAAAATATTATCAAGAATTAGACTTGCAATTTTACCCTAATATGCAATGACGTGCAAAATATGCCTTAACTCTACATGACGTATGCATGATGATTTCTTTTCTTGTTTTTCCTTTTTTTTTTTAAATTCCTATTATGAGCATGCAAACCCTAAAACTACAATTTTTTTTTTTTATAGAAAACTAACCTAAGTAACACCACAGTAAATCAAGCAATATTGATACCCAAATTGACGAACCATATCTCGCGCATGAGATCGGGTTGGCCAATTTCACATAAATCACGAATCGGATCTCGGGCGGAAGATCGGATTGGCAATTTTTTAAGTAATTGCGAGTCAAATTTCGGGCGCGAAAATCGGACTGACAATCACTAGTTCCCAGGCAATTTCATAACATGCACCTTCAATTTTGCATTAGAAGGATAATTACACTAAAAAAAAACTATATAAGAAAAGGACTATATAAAAAATAATAAAGATAAAATAAAAGGAAAACTACCTAATTTTCCTCTTTTGTTTTTTTTTTCCCTTTTCGAGCACAGCTTGCTCGTGGGTCTCCAGGCGGCGGAATCGGAGGTCCGGCGAGTCACAAAGGCGGCGAGTAGGTCGGTGAGGAGGTGAATCGGCAGGCAAGGACCGAGCTTTAGTTGCGACAGGGCTGGTGTCACGAGGGCAAATCGCGGCGGGCTAGCTCAGTGTTGTTGAGCGTCAACGGGGTGAACTGCAGATCTGGTTCGGGCTCACCTCCGATGGGGCTCAGCACGGGTCGGCATGGATCTGCAGACGGAGCGGCTTCACGGGCGGATCGGGGAGGGAGAACCTGCGCGGTGACGATGGACGAACGGCGATGAGCGGGGCGGCAACGTGACGGCACGACTTTGGGCTATCGGTGGCTCGGCTGGGACCGCAGCAGCGGCGGCGAGCGGAACGACGACAGCACGGGCCTGCGACGGTGCGGGGAAGGGGTAGCTTAGTCGCCAGCGTGGTCGGGGAGAGTCTCTTCGAGGAAGACGAAGCTCTTCCTTTTTTTTCACTTTTTCTCTCTCTTACCTCACCTTTTCACTTTTTGCTCTTTTTGGTGCCCTTTGTTCAACGGAAAAGAAAACCCCTCGCTCCCACCGTACGCGACTCCTTTTATACACCAAAAAAAATTGTATCTCCGTGGTATATTTCATTGCCAACTTTGCTTGTGCAAAATACTATTGAATATATCATCCCACCACGCGCAATATTTTGTGTTTTTTTCAATATTTCATTAGAGAATTTCCCTTCTGTTGAAAATACATCCCTCGGTGTATATTGCCTAAATATATGAAAATCTCAACGGAATATGTGAAAAATTTTGCACTCGCCGTCGATCCCATAAAATAAACAAAAATGTTCCTAAACTATATGCCATGTGATTTCTTTTTTTTGGTAAAAATTAACCCTAAAAATTATGCAAAAATTTAGGTGTCAACAACTGCCCTTCTTTAAAGGTGAGCTCGTAGAGTTTGCCTTCAAAGACAAATTGAGACCTCAGTTTTAGTCATGCTCATGCAATGAATGATTTTTTGTTGGAACACGAATTCCATTTTTTAATGCAATTTATATGATGCATGGAAATACTAATGCAAATGATGGATGAACCTACCTCGAATAACTTACCTTAGAGGAGGATTGAGTAATTTGAGGTAGTGGGTGTTACCTGTCCAAGACCCATACCATTCTACGGTCGCCTAGAATAATAACATGACTTTGTGAAGATGCTGTTTTCCTAGGACCTGTACCATTCTACGGTCGCCTAGAATAGTAACATGACTTTGTGAAGATGCTGTTTTCCTAGGACCTGTACTATTCTACGGTCGCCCAATATGGCATAAAGGAGCTGCTTTCTCAGGACCCGTACCATTCTACGGTCGCCTAGTACGATAGAAAGGTTTTGTAAGGAATTGCTTTCCCAAGACCCGTACCATTCTACGGTCGCCCAGTACAGCATAAAGGTTTTGTCTAGGACCCGTACCATTCTACGGTCGCCTAAACGGGGATTCATTTTCCAGGACCCGTACCATTATGTGGTCGCCTGAATAAGGAATAGGTGTTGTTAAGGACCCGTACCATTCTACGGTCGTCTAGACTAAGGTTTTGCTTGGCCAAGACCCGAACCATTCTTCGGTCGCCCAGCCTTGCAACAGAAATCATCCGACCAGAACCCGAACCATTCTTCGGTCGCCTTAATCAGATTGAATCTAGAGAAAAATCTTTGGGGGACAACTCAATTGAGTGTTGGTATGCTTAAAAGGGAATACTTGTGCAATGACAAATATTCAAGGTATGGATAGAGATATACTTACCTGGTAACATCTCCGATCTTGGTGATATGTCTTTTGGAATTTAGATATCCTGTGAGGTCTTTCACCTCATAGTGAAGGTTTCTCATCTCCTAATATCATGAAACATTCTGAAAGGAACTTGAATTACTTGCCAGACATGATTTAGAGTAAAAACTGATATGCATTCATCAAAGAGATAGACAATCTGAGCTACTCTAGAATGCACATTTCAAAATTCAATGAGGTTTTCATCAACTCAATCCGGGTTCATGCATAATGACCTTTGCATCACCCAAATTTCCATTGGAGAGAATTATCATTCAAGACAATCTTCACTCATGACATGGATTTCCTAAGAATACCAAATGAGGGACCTTCAGTTAGAAAGGACTTTCACTCACTCTCATTTAGAGGCTATTTTATGAGAATCACTCCATCTCACTATCATCATACCAACAAGGGTCCAAGTATTCTGGCAAGCGGTACGACCTTACCAATCTGAGAGGTCTTTAATAGGGACCGTAATGTGGGCTTGGTCAATAGCTTAGCAAAGGGACTCTTCGAGTCAAGGCAATTGAAAGAACAATTCTATAATCTTCTCCGGGTTTACAAGTCAAGAACCCTTCAAAATGAGAAAGAAATAATCTTGCTCGCACCTCTTCGAGCGATGCTTATAAACATATGAACTTCTATGTTAATTTAAGTGCCATAATCTAAAGAGACTTTGTAAAGGACGTAACGTAGGCTGGGTTCATGGGTTAAGAAATGAAAGAATCATTAGGCTCAAAATGTGTGTGAATGGCGAGAGTTGGTGATCATCTTGGCATTGCCATCAGTTTTCTTTTTCATCATCGGGGATTGTCTTCATAAAATGCCCCATTGATTGTAAAACTCAACTTTTGAGTTCTTTGAGTATTGCTCCATCAGGATTCAATTCTTGCAATTGACAGTCACCTTATCTTGACTCTCTTTTTCATCTATGGGCATTGGCCTTGCTTTTACCAGGCACACCACTTTTTCATGCCCCTAGTTCTTATTCAATTTTTTTCACTTTTTTTTTCATGGGCATTGGCCTTGCTTTTACCAGGCACATTGCTTTTTCATGCCCCTTAGTTCTATTTTGAATTCAATTCTTGCACACAATGCATGTGTCAAGCAATTGCACTTTGAATGACACTCGAACTTTTCAAGAGTCTTCATCTGCCTTTTGCCTTGCCCTAATGTGGGGGATGATCACCAATTGGGTTTAAAGAAATGAAAAATTGCAGGCTCAAATGGGCTATGCAAAGTGTCATGCCCCGAACCCCGAGACAAGTGAACAACCCGCCATGGTCATGTAAATGCGACATTCCCAGGTAGTGTCGTCGACCCCAATTTTTAAATTATTATGCGCATGCGGAACGTGCTAAGAAATCCCCTGACAAAAACATATGGGATAGGAAAGCAGGAAAAATCAATTCAAAATCAAACATACTTTCATACATCATCATCAATCTAGGGTTTACATACACCAACAAGATCCAGAGACTATATGCACCAAAAATGAGTCAGAGTTTATGTGCATCAAAAAGGGTCAGTCTACATCACATGGATCAGTCCGCTAAAAAGAGGAACAGTCCTAAGACTACTAGTCAGCCCCGTTCAACGATCCCACATCCTCAGGATCCGTCACCCAAGAGGCCGGGGGCGACGCGTTGATTACTCCACCGTTGGGAAGATCCGCCACGCCTTCACCCAAAATGGCGTTCATCACAGCGAACGGAATGTCCATGCTATCCAGTGGGCCAACCCTAACGCCATTGACTCCAAAACGAAACCAAGCCCTAAACGTATAAGGTACTCTAGCATCCACGGACACTTCAACCTAGACAGTGGACCTAACCAGCTGATAGACCCAAGGACTTCTAGGGTCAGGAGCACTCTGCATCGTCTAGAGAGTCTCCGTCGGCATGCCACTCTTCTCCGAGGGTACCGCCATCTACGGTCCTGTAATATTTTCCCTAAACCGAGATGAGACTTTGTCTCAGCAAATTCACCCCTCCTAAACCCCTATTAGAAAGTAAATACGCCCCACAGTGGGCTAGCCATGACATCAAGAAGACTTACCTCGCCTTAGCCTTCATCTGCAGGTTAGCACAGTTTATATAATTCAACCACGTGCAATTCTAATAACCCAACAACTAAGGCAGAATCACATCATCAGAACAATTCAATCACGTGGATCGTCTCAGCGATCAATCAACTTGGCCGATTACATGTCATTCTAGCAAATCAATTACTGCTTCCAATCACGACCCTATAGGAAGGTTTAATAACCAATGGCAATCACAGCCCCACTCGGCATGACCTTTAATTAGGTGGTAGATCTCGGCCCGATGGGCACGATCTCCAATAGGTGGTAAACTATGGCCCAATTGGGCGCGACCTTCATCAGGTGGCAATTCACGGCCTCACTGGGCGCGACCTTTATCAGGTGGCAATTCACGGCCTCACTGGGTGCGACCTTTATCAAGTGGCAATTCACGGCCTCACTAGGCACGACCTCTAATAGGTGGTTAATCACAGCCAATCGCCCATCAATTTCCACACTTAGGATTTTATAAAGAATCCTTATATATCGCAATCACACTCATTTGCCACAACCAATCATCAATTTCAAATTCTACACGCACAGTAGTGATCGGCACGAGATTCTGAGCAACCGGGGTTAAAAATAATTTTTTGTCCTTTTTTTTTAATTTTCGGATTATAATATAATATTATATTTTCCAGAATTTCGAAACAATTAAATAATTCAAAACTAAAATCCTATTATGTCCCATCAAGGCTAACATTAAATAATTCCTTTTAACCTTAATTAAACACACTTTAACATAAACCAATCTCTTAATCAAATTTATAATTAAATATGCTAATCTACCCACCTAAACTTACTTAATTTAAACTAAACACACTTAGGGCATCATTAACACTCTAATCAAGGTTTAGTGAGGTAAACTCACTTGATTAACTCGCCGCTTAGACCAAAATGACGAGGGCGATGCCGGGATCAACTTTTCCAAAGGCAGGCCTAGCTTCCGGGGCCGAGAAGATGGCCAAAACAGGCCTCAACGGGGTTGGAATACCCACAAAACCAGTTGCTGGTCGTGGGCGGAGGAGGGCCAAAATGGCAGCTGGTTGGGCACGAAACCGGCGGGGAAGGGCGACGGTAGCTCGGGCGGTGCAGGCGGTGGCTCCGATGGGTCTTCGGCGGTGGCTGGCGACGACCAGCAGCTCGGGACAACAAAGGAAGACGGCTGGGACACGCGGATGAGAGCTGGAGGTGGCGTGATGGCGGAATGGCAAGCAGGCGTGCAGGCATGCGCAGACGAGCAGCGCCGGCGACGGTGGCGACGAGCGGGCAGGCGGAGGACGGCCGGTCGGGCGTGCGGCTGGCCTGGTCCGGTCGAAGCTCCCCCCTTCCCCCCTTCTCTCTCTTCCAAAGTCTAAAGGAGGAAGATGATGTTGATGGGTGTGAGGGCAAATCTTGGTCCTCCACTTGTCAAGATCTCCTTCATTTTGGCTACCCACCATGGCATCATCCCATGATGTCATCTTCCACTATCTCCTCTCCCACAACATCATTCAATGGGTGCAATATCATTTCCGTCGGGGTCCAAATCCTTGTACATCCAATTTCTTAAAATTTTCTTTCAATTCTCTTCTAATTGAATCCAATTAAAAATTATCCCATGCTCCTAATAAGATGTGTGACATAACCGGGCTTCCAACTTCTAAATTCAATTCCAATTTTTACGGTTGAATTCAATCTGGTGCGATTTCAGCACGCCTAATCCACTGAGTAGCTTTTGGGAAAATTTTCTTGCATCCGACCCGAGGGTGATCAGTCCCCAAGTCTGACGCGGTAAAAATTCCTTAATTACTTCACTCAATAGATTAGTTCCCTCGTGAGTGGCCAACTCTGAGAGACGAACTACATGCACAGATGAATTGCCCGACTCAGTTGATTGAAAATAAAATTGGGGAAAATCGGGATGTCACACAAAGGATATAAGTATGTAGGATAGAGAAAGAAATGCTCTTCGTCATCCTAAGGCACTTAAATTACCATGTGAATTCAATGTAATAGGACGACTTGAAGATTGATGCAAGTGAGAGCAAAAAATTTTCTATCCATTTTCTTCATTGCATGATGCCTTTTTACCTCCCAGTTGCTCCGATGTGGGGTGATTCTTGATAGGGATAATTTGAAAAGAATTTTCACAAGTGTATGGGGCTCAAAAGGGGTTAAGCAATGTATCACCTGTAGTGTTTGGGATAGAGAAATAAATTGCCCCTCATCATTTCGGTCATCGTACCTTTTGCGAGAGAGCTCTTTACCTTGTAGATATGGAACTTTCTATACTCATCTCACAAGTGTATAAGTAGGGGATTGTGTATAGGATAAGGCTTGCCTTTCATCATACTGACACGTCTCATTCAGCATTCTTAAGCATTGATGTCACTCCATTAAATTGTCTATCTTGACAAATCTCCACATGAAATTGGTGAGCTAAATCAATATGAAAATTTTCTTTTCAAAAGAGTCCAGCAACTTTAAACATAAAAAGCATTTGTGACTTTAAAACAAACAATTTACTACCCTCAAACATGATTTCAAGCATTCATTCAAGGAATTGTCCCACGAAGGGATTGTCTCAGCAATGGATGTCCTTGGATTGTCTCTATCAATCAAAAGTGAAAATCCGCTTTTTGATTTGATGAATACTTCATTCTTGCTTTTGCCCCTACACAAGAGAACGTGCATGAATAGGATACTATGTAACTCAAAGTAAATTCAAATTGCACAACCATTTTGGCTCGGATCGAGATTTGTCTCAGTCATGTCTGTAGTGCCCCCAATTTGTCATCTATTTGGCCCTTCAAGATGGATATTTCAAGTAGTATCGAGATGTGACCGACATTAACTCTTTAAAAACTTGTTGAGTAACAATTGAACCAATTGCAACCCGATGTGCCTTTTTCATATGCTTTCTTATCGGGTCAAGAAAGTAATGCTCTAAAACATGAAGTAAATGAGTCAGAAAATTAAACAAGGCTAATCTAATGCATGCTTTTTGGAAATGGCTTGAAAAATGATCTTCTTTTTTTTTTGTTCTTTTGGAATTTTTTGGATGAGGAAGCATGAAGAAGCCTAGTCCTCAAAATTCTCCTTGGATGATATTTTCTTTTCATTGTTGGATATCATCACCGAGGCTAGTTTGGTGTACCCCATCATGTCCTCAAAACAAAACTTGTAATTCTATTGATATTCATCAATCAAATTACATTTATTGGAATGTGATGCTCAAGCACAGAAGAAATTGAAATCAATCCCTAAAAAGCGATAAGATTTCCCATGCAAGGGAAGGTGCATGCCCCTAATTAAATGAGGAAATGGAACAACTTAGGACCATGAATCATGTGTACTTGAATTCTTCACCCTCCTTGATCTTGTGAGGCGAACCCTTCAGGTCAAATATTTTTCTCTCTATATATGTCATTGGTCTCTTCATGATGGCATCAAATTTGGCTACCTCAGGAAAATGATACAGTTCAAAAAGTCTTCTTGGCTCTCTCCTTAGAGTCACAATTTCTCGTTGAAGATAGATCGCAACACTTTTGCTTGATGAGATTAGCTCTTTTTGATTCGTCATTTTAGCTCTCGATCGTGAACAGATGGGTGAGCGGGATCGTTCCATAATCACCTAATTAAAATGAATGGGAACATGTAAGCATGAGGGTAAATAGAAAGTCGATCCATGACAACGATATAATTGATTTTTCCATTTTTTTTCCATTTATTCATGAAAAGTTTTTACAAAAAGGGCATTTCCTAAAAATGGACTAGGAAAATAAAGATAGACACCCTAACAAGACCAAATTTCCTAAACATGAATTGAAAACAAAGTCTCCAAAGTTTTTTTTTTTTTTTTTTTTTGCAAATGATTCATTGTATGGCAATTTCCTCATTTCATTTCTAATTGACAAATGAATTAGATTAAATGACTAACCTAGATTGTCATGGATGGACAAAAAATAAATTGCATAGTATAGGGACAGAAGACTTACTTCGCCAAGGAAAATTAATGGTGATCACATAGACATGCGGATGGTAAGTGGCTCGATTTCTACTCTATAAAGCTTATCAAAGTGGAGCCACAAGGATGATCGGACTAGCCACGGGCTTGTGGACTGTGTTGGGTCCTCATGACTCCGGCTTGGTCAAAGAGCCGACCCGGGTCGCGAGCATGCAGACCGAGGTGTGTACTCTTGACACCATGAAAGAAACTTCGGGATTGAGATGGGCAACTCGTACCGCGAGCATGCGGTCGGAGTGGTATCCATTTCAATACCATCCTAAATGATCCTATGCGGCCCAGGTTCGGTGGCGGGTTGTGTGTGCAATAGTGTAGTGCAAATGCAAGGCATGCACAACAGTTCATATCAAGCAACACTTCGTATATAAAAATAAACCATACATTCCTACACCTCCTTGCAAAACAAAGGTCAGCAAACACTTCCCCTTATACCTCCCATCCTGCAAGAACATTTAACACCTTAAAAGTTAGGGGCGTACCTGGAATCCTCGCTGCCAAACAAAAACATTTTTTCAAAAAGAAAATTGGCCTAAGTCCACTAAGAGTTTTAACTCAAGTCCGCAGCGGAGTCGCCAAGCTGTCGTGACTAATTTTTTGGGTGTGAACCACCTAGAGTTTGGCTAATGGATTGTTAAGCCTAAACTTAACTCGGGCTCTCCCAAGCCCATACCAATTCGCGACTTAGGTTCAAGTTCTTAACATGCGATTGATCTTCAATTAGGAGTCGCCACTAATCTATTTTTGGTGGGTCGATGAGAAACCCAAGTAAAGTAACGGGAGATTTACTTTACTCCTACGAACCAGAGATTTAGGAATTCGGGGACTTGATTACGCTAGATTTCTCTAACGCCCTTTCGGTACCTTTCTTTTTATTTTGAAAAATGTTTGGCAAGCAGTTTGGATTGATTTTAAATCTATTTCCCTAACATGTGAGGTGGTCATACGGGTGCACAATCCACCAATTTAACACCCAAATAAACAATAAATAAATTGCAAAAACTTACCTCAAAGCAACGAAGGCATCTGTAATGTTAAATTAAAATCCACATCAATAATCCTAGATATGGTTTCTAATTAACACGCAACTTTTTTTTTGTTTTCACTTATTTAATGAAAATTATGCAATATGCGATGCAATATTAACTGAATGACCTAACTCTAATGACATGTAATTTCTAATTGGATGGACCTAGCCACAACTACCACACAACATGTATTTCAATGAATCTAATCCTAATGACGCACATGTGACATTTTTTCATTTTTTCCTAAAAAGAATGCATTTTTATCCTAAATAATAAAACTAATTTAACCTATGACATTTTTTGTATTTTTCATGAAATTCGGAATTAAATAAAATGTGAAAATTACCTAACTAGATTAAGATCCCACTTAATTTATATTAGGAATGAAGTTGAGCCACATGCTAATTTAAACTAAAATATTATCTTAACCTAAATAATCCTAAAATACAATCTATCTAATATCTAAACTTATAATAAATTGAGAAAAACATTATCAAGAATTAGACTTGCAATTTTACCCTAATATGCAATGACGTGCAAAATATGCCTTAAAGAGACATGACGTATGCATGATGATTTCTTTTCTTGTTTTTCCTTCTTTTTTTAAATTCCTATTATGAGCATGCAAACCCTAAAACTACATTTTTTTTTTTTAATTTTTAGAAAACTAACCTAAGTAACACCACGGTAAATCAAGCAATATTGATACCCAAATTGACGAACCATATATCGCGCATGAGATCGGGTTGGCCAATTTCACATAAATCACGAATCGGATCTCGGGCGGAAGATCGGATTGGCAATTTTTTAAGTAATTGCGAGTCGGATTTCGGGCGCGAAAATCGGACTAACAATCACTAGTTCCCAGGCAATTTCATAACATGCACCTTCAATTTTGCATTAGAAGGATAATTACACTAAAAAAAAACTATTTAAGAAAAAGACTATAAAAAATAATAAAGATAAAATAAAAGGAAAACTACCTAATTTTCCTCTTTTGTTTTTTTTTTCCCTTTTCGAGCACAGCTTGCTCGTGGGTCTCCAGGCGGTGGAATAGGAGGTACGGCGAGTCATAGAGGCGGCGAACGGTCGGTGAGGAGGTGAATCGGCGGGCAAGGACCGAGCTTCAGCTGCGACAGGGCTGGTGTCATGAGGGCAAATCGCGGCGGGCTAGCTCAGTGTTGCCGAGCGTCAATGCGGTGCAGGCGGTGAGCTGCAGATCTGGTTCGGGCTCAGCTCCGATGGGGCTCAGCATGAGTCGGCACAGATCTGCAGACGGAGTGGCTTCACGGGTGGATCGGGGAGGGAGAACCTGCGTGGTGACGATGGGTGAACGGCGATGAGCGGGGTGGCAACGCGACGGCGCGACTTTGGGCTACTGGTGGCTTGGCTGGGACCGCAGCAGCGGCGGCGAGCGGAACGACGACAGCACGGGCCCGCGACGGCGCGGGGAAGGGGCTGCTTAGTCGCCGGCGTGGTCGGGGAGAGTCTCGCCGAGGAAAACGAAGCTCTTCCTCTTTTTTTTTCACTTTTTTCTCTCTCTTACCTCACCTTTTCACTTTTTGCTCTTTTTGGTGCCTTTTGTTCGACGGAAAAGAAAACCCCAAGCTCCCACTATACGCAACTCCTTTTATACACAAAAAAAAAAAAATTGTATCTCCGTGGTATATTTCATTGCCAACTTTGCTCGTGCAAAATACTATTGAATATATTATCTCACCACGCGCAATATTTTTTGTGTTTTTTTCAATATTTCATTTGAGAATTTCCCTTCCGTCGAAAATACATCCCCCGGTGTATATTGCCTAAATATATGAAAGTCTCAACGGAATATGTGAAAAATTTTGCACTCGCCGTCGATCCCATAAAATAAACAAAAATGTTCCTAAACTATATGCCATGTGACTTTTTTTTGGGGGTAAAAATTAACCCTAAAAATTATGCAAAAATTTAGGTGTCAACATCTTTGGCTTGGGCTTACTTCGCGGGCCTCAAGTGGACTTAATTGATGGGCTGAATTCACTGGTTCCAAAACTGGGCTGCTGAAGATGTGCTATTGATGGACTGATCCACGAACGAGTTGGGCCAAGCGAAGATGGGCTGTTGATGGACTGATCCACGAACGAGTTGGGCCAAGCGGAGATGGGCTGATGACGGGCCCAACTGCTGGGCTTCTTGGGCTGCAGGTCTTCATGGGCTTGCGGGCTTCAAATGGTCGCTGGACTTGGGCTGAACGTTGGGCTGCCATTGGGTTCATGGACTGAGCTGCTGGGCCTCGTGGAGAAAACGACGGACACGAAATGCGTGGCTGCAGCGAGGAGAAGACTCGGCGGAGGGAGGGACGTGTGGCCGAAACGATGGGGTATGTTGCAGTAAGGTGGACGTTGAACGTTGACTGGTGTGCGTTGAAGGCTGGCGGTGGAGATGCACGCTGATGGAGCACACGGGCATGTGACCGAAGTTGCTGAAGTTGAAGGAGGACGCGCGGCTTGATTCTGGGGTCAACAAACCAGCATGAAGACAAGACTTGGTGGAGCCACTTCGGTGGATGATGAGATCGATGGAGCTGTAGGCATGGTGCACGGAGAAGCTTCAAGGTCAACGATGGGGCTTCGCTTGAAGTTTACTTGACCCGGACGTGGCAGCTTGGAGAGAAAAACTCGGTGGGAATTGCTTCGGTGGAGGCATCGTTGATGCACGAAGACGATGGGCGAGCTGGCAAGCGGTCGTTGATGTTGGGGTTGAAGGGGGGGACGTGATGCAAAAGGCAGTGGACAATTGATGGTGGTGCTGCTGAAGTCAACTTTAGGGAGGGCTCGTTCTTGGAAGTTGACTGGTGGGGAGGCGTGCAAAGCTGGGGAATCGGTGGGATGAGCGAAGGAAAAGAGAGAAAATAAGCAGCTGCTAGCGCCGTGGGGTGATCCGCGAGAGAGAGAAAGTAGAAGTTGCGGGCGGTCTTCGTAGGAGAGGAGCAAGAAGGCAACGGAGGAGAGGGGGCAGCGTACAAGAGAAGCTAAGGATGAAGGGGCAATAATTCAAGTCAAATATCCCATAATCATCATTAGAATACCCCATTAGTCTTCAACCTTATCCACTTGTTTTCCCCTAATACTTTCTTGCCTTTTATTTCCATGAATTATCCAATTTGATAGCAAATGTTGCACCCCCATGCCTAGGTCCGAATTTCACTAATTTTGGGACTTCAATTTCTTCTCCAATCTCTCAATTTAATGTCCAATCTTTTTGTCGTAGAAATAGCCAACATAATTTCTATAAATTCCCATCATCCAAGTAGCTCAGCTTAGAAGTCAAAATTCCCTTCAAATGAGCTAAACCGAATTTCCGCTAATTTTCTACGATGTCCGAAGTGATTTTCCGTAAAAATTCCGAACTCGACGGAATTTTGAAAGACAAGACGACGTCCTATAAATGAACCGTGACATGCTCGAATATCCGATTTCCGAAACCGAATTCAATTTTGTGGTTAAAATAGACCGAACGCGATTTTAGTCTAATCTAACCAATTAGGTAGCTTTTAGGGATTTTACCGCGGTTATATCTCTTAACAGCTTCACCCAATAGATTGGTTAACTTGTGAGTAATCAGCTCAGAGAAAAAGGACCATCGGCGCGTCAACGAGATGCCCATTTCGTTTTATTGGGACAAGTCGAAAATTCAGGATGTCACAACATCTTTATAATTGAGTTCTTTAATGTTTTTAAGGAATATGGGCACTAGAAGCCCTCAAATTTATTAAGAAGACAATCAAATTGTGAAATTTTCAAAAAGTGTAATTATATTATACAATTTGTCAAATTAGTGTAATTAAGTTCTTCGGTTAACTCTGTTTAATTTCGTGAACAAAACATTTTGTCATGATTTTTTTATCATTTTTTAAGACATGTAGCACGGATGTTGCACCCATCAACGGGAATGTGACATCCTTGTTCCGATCTCGATTTTCAAAACGAAATTAGATCAGCGAACAATTTTCGAACGGGATTACCTTGAGGATTGATAAACCATGAAAGCATCAAAATGGCCACTTTGGGGCAAAAATTCAAATTCTCATCAATGTGACGTAGAAATTCAGAGAGTTGTGAACGGGCCACGAGCAAGAACCCAAGTGAGCCCAAGCCCATGTTAGGCGGTCCAGTGGGCCCAAGCCCACAGAGCTTGGCCCAAATAGGCCCACATCTATTGTGGGCAGCCCACGAGCCACACGCCCAAGGAGTTGGGTAGCCCATGAGGGCTATAGGCTCTCCTAACCCAATTAGATCCATCATTGCTAAATTTTTACATTAATTACTTCCAAGTACATGAATAGTATGTGAATAGAGCGCAATCCTAGTGAATTGACCAAAATGCCCATCCATTCAATTAAGGACAATGGGGGCAAAATTGGAAAATGGCAAGGGAAGGGGCGCAAAAGCAAGAAAAAGCGGCAAATGGAGAGCTTCAAGACCACCTAGCCTAGGCCTAGCTAATCTAGCCTAAACCCATGGATTTTTGCTTCTTCAAGAAGCCTTCTTTGATTGATTGAGAAGGATTGCAAGAGATTTTGATGTGATGGACATTAATGGAACTAAATCTCATATTCTCTCTCCCCGCTCTATCATCGGCTCTCTCCCCCTCAATCTCACTCTCTCATTTTTCTCACTTGTTTGCTGTGACATCATGAATTTTGACCCCGTCTTGATAATATGAAATGGACATTTCGTCGACAAGCCTATTGTCCTTTTTTTTGGAGTTGATCACTCACGAGTTAACTGATCTATCAAGTGAAGCCGTTAAGGGATATAAACGCGACAAACGTGAGAATTCGACCAGACATCGATTGCTCGACCGTGATAATCGACAAGGGTGAATACGACACCGTTATAATCGAGTAATGATCGGATATAGGTCAATTCGATGGAATGGCGTAATTGAATTGCGGGTGATTTGCATAATTACAAAATTCGAGCTAAACGGCACTAACCTGATTTTCTGTCGATTTTGTACTTTATACTCGTAATTGAAACATTGAGATTTTTACGACAACCGAGAGTCGCCGATGAGTCGAAGATGTACAAACGTGGATCGAAATTTATCGACCACGGGTCAAACGCGCTAAAATCCTAAAATCTACCCAGTAGGTTAGGTCGCGCTAAAATCGCATCCGATTGATTTTAACCACGAAATTGAATTCGGTTTTGGGAATCGAAAGTTCGGGCATGTGATGATTTATTCTTAGGACCTCGTCTCATATTTTGGAAAAATTCCGTTGAGTCCGGAATTGTTGCGGAAAAATCAAATTCGGCAAAGAAAATAGGAGAAAATTCGTATGGGCTGCTTCTTTGTGAATTTTGGTCACCAAATTGATTTGTTTTGTGAAGAAAGGAAGGAAAAATTTCCATTGGATGGTCCTTTGACCATGGTGGCTGAAGACTTTGGAGGTCATTGCACTTGAGTGTAAGATATTTCCCCCTTGGCTCCCATTGGCTGCTTTGTGGACTTCCTCTCCTCTTGTCCCCCCTCCATGCGCATCCTTGCCCCTTAGCTGAACCCATCTGCTGCTTCTTCCTCTTCCTCATCTCTTCATCACCATTTCCATTGCAAGTTCAGCCACATACTTCCTTAGCCAGCCCTCCAGCAGCAGCAAACCAGCCACCGCACGTTCCCCCAGCCGATCCCACTCCACTATCTGGCCACCATCTCCATCCCTGTTGCAAACCGACCAGCCTTCACGCCTCCCTCACCGCTCGCCAGCCCGCATGGTCCAGCTCGCCATCCCCAAGCTCCATTAGTTGCTTGACCGCCCGCGGCTCTTGCCCGTTCGAGCTACGCCGCCCGTCCTGCTTGCCGTCCGAGCTCCGCCTTAGCTCAAACTGCCAGCCATAGAACCAGCTCGACCAGCTCAAGCCGTGGGCTTGCAAGGTTGTTTTTAGCCTCGTTCGGCCCTCCGTTGGAAATATCAAAGTATGCTCCAAGGATGGTTAAGGATCTTGTGGATTGAACTAGGAGGTTTCGGGATGGACTAAAGTTGGAAATTCATAATCAACTTGTGCCCTTGAAACTGAAGGATTACAATAAGCTTTATAAAAGCACTCAACTGATTGAGAGGGATATGGCAAAGTGAGCAACCGCATTGGGATTGTGGTTTACTGCTAACTGTGATAATCATCGGTTCAAGAAGAAGCCGATGATAGGAGAAAAGCACCCTATCCTTGCTAACGGAAAAACAGCATTGGAACACTAGTGCATAACCCAAACCAAGGATGCCGATTATGTGGCAAGTTTCATGGATCCACACCATATCATACCCAAACGAGAGCATGCTTTGGATGTGGTCAGCAGGGCCATCACATAAGAAACTGTTGGTGATAACTGGTTAGAGCATAGCCACGACCACTATTCTTAGGACAACAATCAAGAGCTATGCCTCAAGGCAATTCAAAGCACTGTAGTCGCGTCGATGAAAGGCCCAACTTATCCAATCGAAATCAGAACCTGAAAATCAGGATGTCACAACTGCGACCGGCATCTATTGACAAGGGCATTCCATGTAAGAGCATTGCTCGGCGTAAATGCTGGTGACGAGTTCACATATCAGTCACACGACCATCCAATTCCGGCCAAGGACACCGTGCATTGCACTCAATTGCCTTAATTAAAATAATGTGCTTGGTCTATTTTCTTCATATTAAAAACACCCAGTAAAATAATCGTGTGTGGGTACACGGTCATATCGAATCATAAAAAGTGATATTCTTCCTTTTAAAAATCTCACTATTTGATATAGTACTTAAAACATTTTTGGTGTCAAAACCTGACACCCCATATTTTCTAATTAAATACCAAAATTTCATAATTTTGAAATAATAATTGAAAATCAAGAATCATCACTCAATTGCACAAATTAGCACTCAATTGCATAAACTAATTACACCACGATAATCAGCATGAAATTCTAACGACCAGCTATCCCGGTATAATTTTCGAAAAATATTGAAAATTTAAATAAATTGCAAAATTAATTAAATAAATGCAAATTAATTACATAAATGCTTAATTAAGCTAAATACACTAATCTAACCACCTAATTGGACCTAATTAAATAATGCACTAAGCTAGATAAATCATACAATCTAATTAACCCCTAACTAAACTAGTCTAACCACCTAATTTGCCTAATTAACCAACTAAATCACTAATTACACTAATCAAACCACCAATCTTAAACTAAACTAAACCTACCCCAAGCATAATTAACTCTCTAAGTAGAGCTTAGAGAGTAAACTCACCGGATTTGCGAGCCAATGAGTACACGGCGACGGCGACGTGGAGGCGAGTGAAACACCGGCCTACGGCAACACCCAACGAGGTCCAGAAAGGCCCGGAAAAAGGCCACGAAGCTCACGGCCCAACTGTGAGGTCCGGCTTTGTCCAAGGGCTGAGAGGGCTAGACCGAACAGCTCGGCTTGGCTGGAACGGCGAGGCGAGAGGTGGATGGCAACGGGGACGAGCTGAAGCGACGGATGGCGGGCAAAGGCTTAGGGCTTGGACGATGACCAGGCGAGCTTGGGACAGTAGCTTGAGTAGTTGGAGTCACAAAGTAGGTGGTAGATGCTTGAGCGGGACGGCGCGACGACTCTGGCTAGCTCAGGCAGGCGTGCGGGCGGCTTGTGGTCCCGGGCAGTCGACGGCAAGGGCTGGCTGGTTTCTCTAGTTTGCTAGCTGGTTTTCTTCATCAAAGACAGCAACAATGGAGGGAATTGAGGCAAGGAAGAAGAAGAAGAAGAAGAAGAAGAAGAGCTACAACTGGAGGGGGAACAAATGCCACAAAAGTCTTCACAAAATATCCTAGCTCATCATCACAAGGCCCCCAAAGTCCACAGCCCTATCCTCAGCCAATTTTCTCTCACCAATCTTCTCCATGAAGCCACAATGGTGCTGAAATGTTGCAACCCTCCCCTGGCTACGAATTTCCAAGCATTTCACTTCAAATTCAATTCAATTCCCCTCCAATGACTTTAAATAAATGGCCATAATGTCAAGGAGGATGCCCACATCAAATTCCATAATTTTCCTCACCAATTGGTTCAACTTCAAGGCCAAAAGTGCACCCAATTTGGCCTATCCGAATTTCCTGGTCCAATATCACCCAATTTGATTTTTCGCTGAAAATCCGAACTCACCGAAAATTCTTTGAAGGACAAGTCGACATTCCTAAAATAAATCATGACATGACAAAACTTTCAATTTGTGAAATCGGGTTCAATTTCGTGGTTAATTTCAACCGGATGCGATTTTAGCGTGACCTAACCTACCAAGTAGCTTTTAGGAATTTTTAGCGCATTTGACTTGTGGTCGATTATTCTTGATCCACATTGTGCATATTCGACTCATGGGCGACTCTCGGTTGTCGTGAAAATCTCGATGTTTCAAATACGGGCATAGTGTACAGAAATGACAGAAAAAATCGGTTTAGTGCTGTTCGATAAGAATTTTGCAATTAGGTGGAATTACCCACACATTAATTACATGTCTCTATCAAACCGACATATCTCCGGTCTCTAATTAATTTTGACGGTGCCGTATTGACCCTTGCAGATCAGCACAGTCGAGTAGTCGATTTCTGGTCGAATTCTCAAGTTTCTCGCATTTAAATTCTTTCACGGTTTCACCTGATAAATTAGTTATCTCATGTGTGATCAGCTCAAAGAAAAAGATTATAGGTGAGTCGATGAAAAGCCTATTTCATTTCATCAAAAATAGGATTGAAAATCAGGATGTCACTTACATGGTACACTTACGGCATGTGATACTTCTATAAAAGTACATCATATAACTTACACTTCAATAATCTTAAATGATTCAACACCATGAGAATCATATTTCATTGTACATTGCATAAATTAAGGTTCTGTTTGGTAACGTTTCTATTTCTCTCAATTTCTATTCTTTTGTTCTCCGAAACAAAAAAAATAACAGAAATTCATTTGGTAATATTAACTAATTTTTCTATTCCTCATAATAGAAAAGTAGCAGAGAAATAGATTTAAAACAGAAACAAAAAGTAGAAAAAAGTAACTTCTTATTCCTTTAAACAATTTCTAGAAATAAGTTACTTTATTTCTTTCCTATTTTTTTCTTTTCTTCTTCTTGCTCGTCGCATGTTGTCCGCCGCCCGCCACCTCTGGTCACCACTCACCCACAATCGGTCGTCACTACCTTTGTAGGCCACCAGTTACAGCCATCGAACACCAGATGCCGCCATCATCAACGACTGCCACTGCCGGCTAGGGGAGGAGCAAGAAGAGAGGCAAAAAACAAAAATCTAGAAAAATTATTAAAAAATTTGAAAGAAAATCTACATTTCAAAAAGAAAATGTGGGTCATACTAAACGCATTTCTATTCTTTTTTTTATTCTAGGGATGAAAATTTTGTGTAATTACCATACGTATTCTTTGACTCATAAATTTTTCTAGATAATAGAAATAGAAAAAGACTATTTCTAAAAGGAAATTATTCCCCAAAACAAAAATGTCACTAGATAAATCCTAAGTGTTTTATGAGCACCCATTTAAGGATTTGATTCACAAATGTTACTCCTAGCCAATAGGTGGCTTCAATCTTTTCAATGTACAAGGAAAGCTGTTGGATCATGACCTAAGCGAGGGGTGGTTGAACGCCATGAGAAACTCATTTCACTATTTACCAAAGAAAATAAGTGTCCTAAATGCACACATTGAATGATTTTTTTCACAAATGTCCCTCTTCGCCAATAGGTGGCTTCTATAATTTCAATGTACAAAGGAAGTTGTAGGACCGTGCACTAAGTGATGGGAAAGGCAGCCAACAAAGTAATTGGGATATGAATCCACCTCAACTATTTGCCCAAAACAATTATGACTTTTGCTTGACAAAGTTATAGGGATGTAAATTTATTTATCTTATTTTGTTGCCTTATACTTTTCAAAATATCAATGTTATGTGATTTCTTCATAACATTTTACGGAAAATCTATTACTATTTGCTTAACCTTCACTTCTCTTAACTCAATAGTTCCTCCTAATTAGTTTACGTGTCAAAGTTTTCACCAGTCTTCTAAATAACTAGTTGTGCTTTCTTTTATGAGATTTATATTGCTTAATTTAAGTTTGATACAAGATACACCTACAACATTTAATACCCCAACAAAAGTATGTAGAGTAGTTACACTTTAATAGTCTTAAATGGTTCAACACCATGAGAATCACATTTCATTGTATATTGCAGAAATTAAGTGTTCCACGAGCATGCATTTAATTATCCATGTCACAAATGTTACTCCTAGCCAATAGGTGGCATCGATCTTTTTTAATGTACAAGGAAAGTTGTTGGATTGTGGCCAAAGTGATGGGTGGTTGAATATCATGAGAAACACATTTCACTATGCACCAAAGAAAATAAGTGTCCTAAGAGCACGTATTTAATGATCCTTATGGCAAATGTTCCTCCTGGTCGTTAGGTAGCTTCGACAATTTCAATGTACAAAGGAAGCTGCAAGATTGTACACTGAGCGATGGGAAAGGTAGCCAACAAAGTAATTGGGATGTAAATCCACCTCAACCGTTCGCCCAGGACAATCACGACTTTTGCTCGGCAAAGTTATAGAGGTATAAATTTATTTATCTTATTTTGTTGTCTTGTCCTTTCCAAAAGATCCATATTATATGATTTCTTCTCAACTTTATGGAAATATATTTTTATTTGTTTAACCTTCACTTCTCTTAACTCAATAGTTCCTCATAATCTTTCAACGTGTCAAAATTTTCACCCATCTTTTAAATTACTAATCTTGCTTTCTTTTATGGGATTTATATCTCTTAAATTAAGTTTGATACGAGGTACCTATAACATGTGATCCTCCCATAAAATTACGTCAGAGTAGTTACACTTCAACAGTCCTAAATGGTTCAACACCATGAAAATCACATTTCATTGTACATTACAAAAATTAAGTATCCTACGAGCACACGTTTAATGATCCGAGTCACAAATGTTAACTCATAACCAATAGGTGGCTTCAATCTTTTTAATGTGCAAGGAAAGTTGTTGGATTGTGGCCTAAGTGATGAGTGGTTGAACATTATGAGAAATATAATTCATTATACACCAAAGAAAATGAGTGTCTTAAGAGCATGTATTTAATAATCCTTATGGCAAATGTTCCTTCTGGCCAATAGGCGGCTTCAATAATTTCAGTGTGCAAAGGAAGTTGAGGATTGTACACTAAGTGATGGGAAATGCAACCAACAAATTAATTAGGATGTCAATCTACCTCAACCATTGGCTCAGGACAATCATGACTTTTGCTCAGCAAAATTGTAAGGATGTAAATTTATTTCTCTTATTTTACTGTCTTGTCCTTTTCAAAAGATCAATGTTATATGACTCAACTTTTTACGGAAATATATTTTTGTTTGCTTAACCTTTACTCCTCTTAACTCAATAGTTCCTCCTAATCTTTTTACATGTCAAAATTTTCACCAATCATTTAAATTACTAATTTTGCTTTCTTTTATGAGATTTATAGTTCTTAATTTAAGCTTGATATAAGGTACATCTACAACATGTGATACTTTAACAAAAATACATCATAGTAGTTACACTTCAATAGTCTTAAATGGTTCAACACCATGAGAATCACATTTCATTGTACATTGCAGAAATTAAGTGTCCTCCGAGCACGCATTTAATGACCTGAGTCATAAATGTTACTCTTAGTCAATAGGTGGCTTCAATCTTTTCAACGTACAAAGTAAGCTGTTGGATTTTGACCTAAGTGAGGGGTGGTTGAACACCATGAGAAACACATTCACTATATAGTATCATAAGAGTACGCATTTAATGATCCTTGTCGCAAATGTTCCTCTTGGCCAATAGGTAGCTTCGATAATTTCAATGTACAAAGCAAGTGGCAGGAAAGGCAACCAACAAAATAATTGGGTGGTAAATCCATCTTAATCGTTAGCTTGGGACAATCAAGACTTTACTCCATAAAGTTGTAGTATTGTTGATACCTGATTTTTAGTCAACGCATCATTTGTCACGCTTCAAACCTCAAGCGCGTGTCCATCCCTTCGTGGTCGATAAAATTGCGACGTCCCAGGACGCGTCGCCGACCCATTTATTTTAATGCACACGCGGAAGCGAACAATTACCCTAATAGCAACTAATACGAGATAGAAAAGCAGGAAACAATTTCACAACCGTAACATACTTTTTATAAACACCCGGTTTATATACAACACTAGTCTAGCCAAAAGCCTGCGCAAACAGAAAAGCCTACAAGCCCTCTAGGCACACGAATCCCCAATTGAAAACTTCAAGGTCTCCTGGGAATTTGGGTCCACCACTGCACCACTAGGAGGGTCAGTTGTACCCTCGCCAAGAGCGACGTCTATTACCGCAGCTGGGACCTCAAAATCCTGTAGGGGATCCACTCTGTGTCCATTGAGCCCGCTACTAAACCACGCCCTGAATCGATGGGGTACCCTCTGAGGTACGCCCTCATCGACCCAGACGGTGGTCACCACGAGTTCATAGATCCAGATTCCGTGGCCCTTGGGAACAGGGAAATCAGTAACCAGCTCCGTAACTATTATGGGCCGACCAAAACATTTCGGAGGAACCTCCATCTGAGGACCTGAAAAGTTAAAGCCCACGACGGGGTGAGACAAAGTCTTGGCAGGTTCACCCCCTAAACTCCGACTAGGAAGGAAATATGCCTAGAGGCAATGTATACACACAAGACAGAGGACTTACCTCACCTCAGTTCCCTCCTGCAAGTCAGTACAATTCATATACCCAATCGATCAATTCAATTCAATCAATCACACGATCCACTTCAATTATTGCTCGCACAAGCATGAACTACCGACGCACAACGGTCCTCTAGCGTAGCTAGGGGTTACTGCTCACACAAGCTAATATGAAATGCTGCTCACACAAATTGACATGAATTATTGCCCACACAAGCTGATATGAAGGGCTGCTCGCACAAGTTGATATGAAATGCTACTCACACAAGCTGACATGAATTACTGCTCACACAAGCTGCCACAGACTATTGCTCGCATAAGCTGAAACACCGACTCACATTGGGAATGGGTTCACTTCACCGTCACACGATCACTCTATACAGGTCAAGGACATTGTGCTTTGCACACAAATTCCTCAATTCAAATAATGAACTTGGCATAATTTCTTCGTGTTAAAAACACCCGATAAAAATAATCGCGTGTGGGTACACGATCAATTTGAGTCAAAAATGCGATTTCTCTTTCTCAAAAATCACACTATTTAATATAGTATATAACGACCTTTTTGGCATTAAAAACTGACGCCCGGTATTTTCTTACTAAAATACCAAAATTTCACAAATTTGGAATAAATACTCAACATTCCACTCACCACTCAATTTGCACAAATTAACACTCAATTGCATAAACTGAGCACACCATTACAATTAGCACGAACTTTCGGTCACCAACTATCTCAGTATAATTTTCGGAAAATAATAAATAATTAAATAAATACAATTAAATACCAAAAATATCAACCTAGGCCGGAAATGCTAAATTAACCACCCAAACGGGCCTAGAAAATTTCCGAACCTATCTAGATAATTAGCACGATGTAATTAGCCCTTAATTAAACCATTCTAATCACCTAACATGCACAATTGAACAATTAAATTGCTAATCCATTCTAACTAACCACCTAATCCCTAATTAGCCTAAACTAAACACCCCTTAAGCATCATTCACTCCCTAAGCAGAGTTTAGCAAGTAAACTCACTGATTTAGCGATCCAATGAGTCCATGACGACGACGACGCGGAGACGAGTGACAAACAACCCTTCGCCGACACCAAAAAAGGCCCAAAAGAGACCTAAAATGGGCCTCGAAGCTTGAAAGCCCTTGATGGCCTTTGGTTCTACTCCTAGGTCGAAAGAGCTGGCACGGGGCTCGGCTTAGGCTGGAATGAGCAAGGCAGGCGGACGAGTGGCTGCAACGGGCTAGGCGAATGCAAACGGCAACTGGATGGCGGCGGCGAGGCTCCGATGGTGACTGGGGACGGCTGTGGGATGGCAAGGAGGTGCAGGTGCAAGCGACTGGGCACAACAGAGGCATGGGCGAGCGAGACGACCCGTGACAGGCTCGGGCGGCGCAAGCGGCGGCTCCAGTGGCTTTGGCGGTGGTCAACGGACTAGGGGGTTTTCTCTGGTTTCCTCTGATTTTCCAAGCTCAAGAACTCCTCAACAATGGATAAAGGAGAGTGGATGAGGAAGAAGGAGTGTGCTGAAGAGTAGGGGGTTCCATTTGGCCAAATATCTCCTTTCTACTCAAGTTCTTGGCCCTACCAATCATGGCTATCTTCCTTAGCCCATTTCAAGTAGCCAAAGCTTCCTCAACAAGACTCCAAGTGGTCCAAATTTTGCACCCCACAAGGCTTACGAATTTTGGAACATTTTCCCCCAAATTGAACCAAATCCCCTGCAATTGAGCCTAAATTAATACCCATAAATACAACCAAGGTGCACACACTTAAATTCACATTTTTCCTCATCAATTCATCCAACTAGAATCCTAAAATCACGACAAAAAATGGCCCTCTAATTTTTCCAGTCAAAAATGGCCCTACTTTGAAATTTCGCCAAAAATCTCGGGTTTGCAGAAAAATGTTCGGAGGATGAGTTGACTTTCCTAAAATGAATTGTGACATGACAGAACTTTCAATTTCTGAAATCGGGTTTAAATTCGCAGTTAATTTCAATATGGCGTGATTTTAGCGTGACCTAGCTTACCGGATAGCTTTTAAGAATTTTTAGTGCAATTGACCCGTGGTCGATTATTTTTGAGCCACAATGTACATCTTAGACACATTGGCGACTCTCGGTTGTCGCGAAATCTCGAGATTTCAAATACAGGCACAGGGTACCAAAACGACAGAAAAGTTGGTCTAGTGCCATTCGACAGAAATTTTGCAATCCACACACTAATCACATACCTCTGTCAAATCGACCTATCTTCGGTCTCTAAGTGATTTTTAACTATCCCGTAATGACCTTTGTATATTAGCACGGTCTAGCAGTTGGTTCGTGGTTGAATTCTCAAGTCTATTGCATTATAATCCCTTAACGACTTCAGCAAATAGACTAGTTATCTCGTGAGTGATCAGCTTAGATAATAGAACTATAGGCGTATCGATGGCTTTGATTCATTCAATTGAAAATAGAAGCTGGAAATTCGGGATGTCACATCATTACGAGGTAAAAATCGAGGTTTGGGTTTTTGATCGTGACAAAACCCCATTTCTTGGCCAAAAAGTTTTGTTTTTCATTTCTTTCTTTTGCATTGTCATTTTTAAGCAATTTTCAATTCATTTTTTTTAGAAAAAACCTAAAAATTCAAACGGTTGACTTTCAAGTTGACTTTTTGATCAATCCTTTAACTAAAACTCAACCCCAAGTCAAAAATTAATCTTTTTTTACCTAAAAATTCAAAGATTTGACAATAAAATTCAGCATTTTAGGAAAAGTTAACTAAGTAGTTGACTTTTTGTCAAACCTTTGACAAAAAAATGAAAAAAAAAAAAATGCACAAAAACATTTATTTTAATGTCAATTTGACTTTTGTGTCGAAAATTTCACAAAATTCGATTGAGGACCTTGATTTATGAATTTATGAATTTTAGGTTTTAAATCGACAAAAAGTAAAATTATTTTTATTTTAATCATAATTAGGTATAATTCCTTGTTTGACATTTGGTTTATGAACTATTTGAAATCTACTTGCACACTCAATTTTGCGATTTACGAGTCAAAATGTGAATTGCCGTTTGGAGCCCTAATTAGTGGACCAAAATAGATCATTCATGACTTGCGAACGGACAATTGTTTCTCACTCATTTTCTTAAGATAAGCCAAAATCCAAAATCGATTTTGGAAAACTCACATCAAAACTCATCAATTTGAAGAATTTTTTCCTCCCAAGCATTAGAAAATCAAGCAATTAAGTTTCAATCAACAAAATTCGAATTGACTCATTCGTGGCTATGGTTTAATTTCGTGAATCTATGTCCAATTTTAATATTAGGCTTAGATCCGTTTTTCATCTAAGTTCGAGCGCTTCAATTCAAGGTCAACTTGAATACTATAAGTGATCTTACGTATGGGTAGTTCATTAGATATGACAATTATGACACTAATTGAGTTCAATTTTAGTTAATTTGCAATTTTGCCCATTGAATTGCAAATTTAACCATTTTAGCCTTTTAGGCCCAATTCAAAGCACCCATGATTTTGAATCATTATTTTCATGATAATCAATCAATTAGGTCAATAAAAGACCCCTTAATCATGTTCATAATGTTTGGTTAGCTTAATTATATCTTAATTTTCCAATTTATTCTTAAAAATGATACAATTCCTTTTCAAATTGGTCATTTAGGGACCAAATTGCATAAATTTTAGATCCACATGGGTCCCGAGTGGACAAAATAGCTGGAATTAGATCAAATCGGTCAAGAATTGGTGAAAATCTGGCTGAACCGAACTGAATCGGTCTAATCGATCTGACCGACCACCAGCAAGGCTGGCCGGTTCAGCCCCTTGCCGGCTAGTTCCTAACCTCTGACAACTAATTCTAGGATCCTCTCAATATCAATTTCACTTCTACACCTTCAATTTCCCAAATTTTTACAGATTGATTTTCAAATTTTATCAAATTTCAAGTTCACCCTTAATCGGACATTTTAACGCAATTCCTGATTTTGGCTTTGTTTTTTGTAAATCAAAGCCACTAGATTAATTACCCGACATCTCGAGATCATAGTGGAGCCTTCAAAATCGATTTTTGACCATTGGTGTAAATGAAAATTTTGGGAGTATGTAAATGAAAATTTCCTCCATTTTGAGGGGGCTTCATTGGTGTACAAAATCTCTCTCTCACCAGTCTCTCTCTCTCTCTCTCCTTTTCGTTATTTCCCACCGTCTCTTTCTCTCTCTCTCCCCCTCTTTCTCTTTTTCTTTCATTCTCTCTAAAAAAATTGCTGCTGGTTTTGCTCCTCACCGACGACTACTTGATCGGGATCATCAGTTGAGAGACCCCCTAGCTCCTCCTCTCCACGAGCGCTAGCATAGGTTACCGAAGAGGCGGCCATAGCTTTGTCTAACGGCTTCTCAGTTGTGGCACCAAAGATCGGCAATCAAGTTGGTTTATTCCCCGATCGGCTGGTTCAATTGATTTGGCACTGATCACCGATCTTCCTCCCAAACAAGATCTGGTCCTAGGAGGTTCGTGTAGATTCAACCAAAGTTCCAACGAAAATTCTACTTGATTGCGATCAAAATCGAGAAAACCGCATTAAAAGGTAATTTCTCTATCTCAAACCCCGTGAAGCAAGGCCGGATTAGCCGGTTGGGGCTAGGGTTCAATATTAGGGATATATACTGATCATTGATGAGTTGCTAAAGTTTGAACTTGAATGATTGTGCTTGATTTTGCTTAAATCTGCATTTGCGTAGTTATAAGACTGTTTACTGTTTTGCCCAAAACGAGGTCCAAAACGACCTCGTTTCAACTCGAGTCCTCTTGGGATTAGATAATAGATATCCCGAGCTTCAAAAAAATAGGTTACATGCTCCAATCGAACGTTGTTTGACCCTCAAAAAGTATCTCCGAAAATGGACAATTTTGCTGTAGTTCAGTTGGATTTTTGGTTCTATTTTTGCTCCGAAATGAGACCTTAATACTTTTGTATAGTCTTTTGTGATGATTTTTGGATAATCTTGCCTCATGAATTTTGTTTCAAATCGTTCTTTGCACATCCTATAATTTTTCATGATTTTTGGATGTACTTAACTAGGCCAAATCTCCTTAGATTCAAGCCTAGGTCAATCTGTTCCATATTGATCTCAAATATTGTCATTTATGTGCTGTTTTTTGTGTTGAGTATTGGGAGAACTTTCCTTCATGAAAGTTGCTCATAATTGTGTGGAGAACATCTTCTAATTTTTTCATAATTTTTAGATGTCCTTAACTAGGTCAGATCTACTTAGATCCAAACCTAGGTCAATCTGTTTCGTATTAATCTCTGATTTTGTCATTTTTGTGCTAATTTTTGTGTTGAGTTTTGGAACAACTTTCCTCCATGAAAGTTTTTTTTTAATTGTGTGAAAAAAATTTCGTAATTTTTTTTGTGATTTTTGGATGAGTTTAATTATCTCAAAATTGCCTAAATCTGAACATAGGATAGTCTGCCTTGCATTGGTCCGGATTCTGTTTTGATGAAATTGAATCCACAAATGCACTTATTTGATCTCAAATCCTTCATGAAAGTTTAAAAATATGATACATACATTAAATTGATGCATACTTTGTAAAGTCGTGACATTGACAAGTAAGTCAATTGCATGAGTTAAGGTGAAAATGTGCTGCAGTAGCACATAATTTAGATTTGCATATATGTTTTGTCATTTTCGCTACAATTCATGTGATCACATTTAGGTTTTAAACTCTAACGAGAAATGTTCATCATTGCATGTTCCATGTGTAAGGTTTTTCAAAAGATATTTGCACGTTTTGAGATGTTTGAAATCGTGTACGTTCTATGAGGTTAATGCTAAAACCAAATCTTGTTGTACATGCATCTTGCCATGTTTGTTTGAGTCATTTAGAGTCCAAATTTTGTGATAATGTCTTCTTGACACTTAAACTTCATGTTACAAGGCTTAAGTACATGTTCACGTCATTGCATTTGGGTGTCATTTTGCATGATTAATTTGTGCCGCAAGAGCGTATGTTCATAAAAAAAACTCTTAAGCATTTCATCATGAATCTTGAGTCATCTTGTATTGTCATCGAATTGTATGACATCTTCTCATGTCGAATTAAGGTTAGATGATTACCCAAATTGTTTTTCACAACCAATTCTAAGTCACATGTGATCTTTTCATGCCGTTTGTGCATTACCTGAATGCATGTTTGGGTTCTGGTTTTTTAGTTACTGACATGCGTATCTTTTGAAATCTTGATCTTAGAGCACTTAATTGACTTGATTTGGACTCAAGCCCTCTTAGGAAGTCAAAAAGCACACTTAGAAGTTTCCAATGCCATTGATTGTATGCAAATCGTTCATCATTTGGATCACTTTCCATTTTTTCAAAATTAAATCTGGACATGGGATCAAAATTAGACCCCTGTTCTAACCCCTGTTTAAACAGACCTTTGATTTTTTTGCTCCATCATTTCTGTTGGGATTTTGCACTTGGCCTCTTAACGAAACTTGATTATCAATATATTGGCTATGTTGTGTGAAAATTTGGTGATTTTTAAATTTTTTTTGATAGGACAAATTCTTGTGATATTGGTTGAGTGTCTTGCTGATTTGACAAATTTCTGACATGCTATTGCTCATTGTCTGATTTTTGTAAAATCATGTGTAGCTTGGTTAGGAAAGCTTCCTTCACGAAATTTGTTCATTATCATGTCATACATATTAGGAAATTTTTCCATAGCTACATTGTCAATGGGTATCACTCAATTTTGTTGTCTTTTATATGCTTGTTCTGAAATTTCCTAATATAAACATGATTATGATTATTTTGTTATACCTTTTAGGTTAGTTTGTGCATGAAATTAGGCCATGTCATCATCATGGAAGTTGTTCTAAATGCTTTGATCTTTATTGCTAAACACTTGGCCTTTTCAAGTTGCATCTTTCAAAAAAATACTTTGGTACATGTGATATTTCTCAAAACCAATTTCTAATAAGTTATTCTCCAAAACTCGATTTGCCTTAAGGAAAAATCATGGTTTTGGCCATATTCAAAATGCCTGTGATGCTTGTGAGTGCATTTATGTGAGCCCTGGACTAGCCTTGGCAATTGAATGTGTTCCATAACCTAGATATTCCCTAATCCTAAATATTTTCAAACCTTTTTGAAATCTTGATTTGACATTATGAAAGTCAAAGTTTGAATTATATTCGAAATGCCTACTACGCTTGTGAATGCATATATACGAGCCCCGAGCTAACCTTAGCAAATGAATATTTTTCATAGCCGAGACATCACTTTGTCTCAAAACTTTTCATGGATGATTTCGAAATATGTCTTTGAAATATCACATGTACCCCTCATACATATAATCACGTTATTCATTAGAAACGTATGTGTTTGTGATTGGCGCATGACTTTGGTAAAAAATGATTCGCCGACGGCTCACTTATCTGTTTGATTGATTGAGAAACAAGATCCAAAAGACCTACATGCATGTTTAAATTTCTGCAATGCAAGTGAATTTAAGATGAATGGTAGGGTTGATGCATGATATCGAGGGAAAACTCTAGGATCACATAGATCACTTAGTTAGGAGACTTATAAGCATTATTAGCCATGCAAGAACACAATTGGTCAATAATTGTAAGTCACAAAAATGGATTGGGTAGGTTGGGTAGGTGTCTTAGTGGGACCCTCGCATGAAAGACAAAGGTCGACCCCGAGGTCCCAAAATTTGACTTTCGCATTGAATTTTCTTTAAAAGTTTGATCTTGACATGATGTCGTGTTTTTGATTATTTTGATGCATATACTTGTTTCTTGACATTGAATTTTCATTGTTTCTTTTCACGGTATGCACCTAGTTATAGGTTTCAAGATTAGGTTTAGATTATGACCCCGAATATGGAGAAAGCACGAAGACAGTGGAGGTCGATATCCATTTCGACCATTATCATGTACTATTCATTCCCTTGTCATATATCTCGGGTTCCATTTGTTGTATAAAGCCCAATGAGTTGCGGGTTTTCTCTCTTCCTCTCATCTTTTTCAATTGTGTTTTTCTTTTATATTTTCTAGGATTGCATGGTAGATTTACCATTTTCCTTGACTGTTTACTTACTATCTCGTAATTTCAATTCCATTTATTGCTTTCTTTTCTTGTTTTCTAGAAATAAAATAGTATGAAAATGACCAACCACGATGATCGCTTAGTTTAGGACTAACAGTTTCGAAAATGTAAGCAGAAATGCATGGATGCGTTAGGTAAACACAACATACTGTTTAGGTTCCAAAATGGCACTAATATAAATATTAGCATAACCTAAGTCTTCAAACCTAGATATTCAGTTGCGTAGGAATCAAGGAAACACTTCTGACCCTCGATTGGGCTTTCTAGTCGACCCTCGAAACGAGGCTAGTGGCAACTCTTGTTTTATTTCTAGGTTGTTTTAAAACAACTAGATTGCATAAATAAACTCGTCACGAGAAGTACAAGTTTCAATGAAACTCACCATTGTTTAGCATACTCGATGTGGGAGTACCCCAAAGGATGAAGTGATGCCATCTTTATGGGCGAAGCATACTATCAAGAGGGCTACCATGGTAAAGGTACCCTTAGATCCAATATCCACACCCGACCTCTTCTCCGAGGTGTGTCGCTCGTGTGGGTATGGATTGTAACAATCCGTTATCATGCGAGGTACGAGCTTGGGAGAGGTCATGATCTCATGGAGGGAACTCACGAGAGACTTGGTACGAAAGGCGAACTAATGACGTCTTTTGGAACGCGAGACGTGAAGGAACTCTTATGATCAAGTACCCCTAAACCCGACCTTTTCTTCCTTCCTCTCCTCATGGTGAGGGATTGAGGGTAGCAAGATCGGATCCCGACAGGCTTGGCGACTTCACTAGGGACTGGTTACTAGATTAAGAGGACTTGAAGCCATTTAAAAATGGTTGTTGTGTGTTAACTAACATGTATCGTGTAGGATCGCCTGCATGTCAAAGTTATGTGGAAAATCAGGTTAGTTGGCAACCTCATGTTAAATGGTCTTATAAGTGGGAGTTATAAGGGGAGGCGTGCTTGTAAACCTTTTGTTTTGCAAGTTATGTAAGGATGTATGAATGTATGAGGATTTATGTTGAAGTGCTAGATAATATAAGTTTAAACGTGTGTTTATAAGCTTTAGCGTGACACTGCACACACAACCATGGTCTAAAACCTCGATCGCCCAATTTAGGACCTTAGGAGGGTTTATGGGTTGAATCTGTGAGTGAATACTCATGGTCATCCATTACTTACATAAACCCACTTGTCCCAACCAATAAAAATAACACTGAATGACGATAGTAGCGGTGGATAAACTATTTTTATCCTTTGGGATGGGGACCTTGAGCCTTTAGCACCCTCACCCTAGGCGTCGAAACCTCACAATTTCATGCGACATGTGATTTGTGCTTGCCATGTGTTTGGTTAGTAAGATATTGTTCCTTTCTTATCGTTCTTATCTTCTTACTTTCCATACTTCAATTATGCGCTTTATATTTGAACGACGATACATTTTAATCATGGATGCCCATTAGGTTTAGGTTTAGATGGGTAAACTTGAAGTGGACGTTGTCCTTGTGCCAAGGAATCTCAAGACTCTATGGGAGAATCTTGATCCAAGACATCAAGATTACATGGAAAAATACATAGGTTTCCTCTCGACTTTATTAAAAGTCGAACCGCATTTCGCGATGGTGAAAGCATTGACTCATTTTTGGAATCTCATAACTTCTACTTTCATGTTTAATCGATATGAATTGACCTCTACAATTGAGAAGTTCCGGAAAGCCATCGGGTTAGGTAAAGCCTTTTTAGGTTTTGTCACTCCTTCTACTGGTCAAAATCCAATATCTCTTCTAAGTCAATTCCTTAATATCCCAACTAACAAAATCAGGGCCATTCTTAAAGGAAACTCGAGTTCCATGCCTTATACTTTCCTTGAGCAACATTTCCTCAGCCTTAAGCCTAAATTTGAGAATCAAATTCCTAGTGTCTTGCTACTCATGTTCTTTGGCTTTGTAGTATTCCCACATACCTGAAAAACAATGGACCATTTAGTCACTTACATTGTCAATCAAGTGTGTGCCTTTAATTGTTTTACACACATAATCCTTGCCGAAACTTTCGTGTCTCTTAATCATTTCAAAGCAAATGGCCGAGGAACTCTTAGAGCCTCATTAAGATTTCTCCAAATTTGGCTTTTCTTGCATATTAAAGAATCTGCCCTTTACATGAAGATCGTCAATGTCACGAAATATCATCATCCTATTCTTAGATTTTGCTAAAGAAATGAACTCTTTCCATCTACGAAAGGGGCATTTTGATTAAATATTTGTCATCATTCCCTTTTAATTTTATAATTTATTTTGAAGAAATTTTGATAAGAGGATGCTATGTGATATTGGGATCATATAAGCTTCTTATCACTATTTCATCTCAAGAAAATATAAAATTGACTAGGTTTTGTATTTTCTTGATTTCTTTTGACTTGTACTAATTTGAACTATCTTCTTTCATAAGGTACTAAAAAGCGGCTGAAAGGTGATCCATTATAGGGATTTTCTCAAATAAGGATGGAAAACGAAGACACTCAAGTTCGAGTAACTAATTTGGAAAATCGACTTGACAAAACAATCGCCACATTCGCAGATTTTGAAGCATTCATAACTCTATTACTTCCGACCAAAATTGCACCCACTCTTGAAGATCTTCAGAATCATGTAAATGAAATGTGTGGAATGATGATGCGTCTTATGGATCGTGTAAATCAAATGGTTATAGAACTATGAGCTTTTTCTTTGTTAGAGATGACTAGCTTTTATTCGAAGGGTAACGGAAAACAGGCTTACGAAGAACAAGTATCTGAACTTGAACTATCTTCTGGTACTAAAGAATGTAATCAAAGACGTCTTGATATGATAGACATGGTTCGTGTTCGATCATATCATGATCTCAATAAGAAGTCACATAAGCATACTTCGGCTTGTTAGTTTACACCTTTACCAAGACCACTCTCTCAATTATTGCCCATGCTTTTGGAAGAGAGATTGGTGGCTAAGGAAGTCCCGAGAGAAAACGCCCCACAGTTTACTGGATTCGATATATCCAAAGCATGCATGTATCACATGGGAGAAGAATGACATGATGTTGAAAACTGCTTGGTCCTTAAGGTCAAATTTAAAAATCTGCTTGATAAGGGAGTTCTAATTTTTAGGGATGTTGCACCAAAGGTATAAAGGAGTCTACCATCCTAGAGTTATGAATGTGATCATAATTGACATTGCTAAACTAATTGGGAGCACGCCCACTTCTTCATTAGTTTCTCATTCCATTAATTCTCCCATATGAGGGATTTTCCATTCGCTCAATTCATTTGTTCAAGTTGATCTTTCATTTGTCATCTTTGTAACACTTGGTTCTTGAGACGTTGATCCAAGATAGTACACTTTATAATACGGTCTTATCATTTTAGATTCAATAAAACATATGCACTTTTTATTAAAGACATGTGAAAGCGCTCCAAACCAGTCCTATGATGATGCTTTAAGGTCTGGATTGCCACATTTTCTTAGTTTTTCCAAATGGATTTTTGGAATGAGGATGTCTGATGGTATGAGGATGAGTTCCTTATTGATCATTTTTTTTTTAAAAATGGCATTTAAAAATATTGTTTTCATAAAAAACAACATGCACTGCATTTGTTGTTACTATTCTAACCATTTTTATTACATCTCGTACATAACACTTTGCATAGTCATGATAGTCATATGCATGGCTTGGATTTACCCCTTGGGAATTCAAGTGGACTCCATTATTCTGAGTCTAAAGATGAAGACAATTCAAAGGTTATTGACAAGGAATAGATCCATCATGAGGAATCTAAACATCCCACTACTGAGCAGACCATTACTATGAATTTGGGTAATTTTGAGAACCTAAAAGAAGCACAAATTGGGGCAGGGCTTTTTGGAGCTGAAAGAATGGTTGAACTTCTGAGGGAATACCAAGATGTGTTTGCTTGGTCATATGATGATATGCCAGGCTTAAATACTAATATTATGGAGCATTCACTGTCTCATTGTGATATTCTGATTTTTCAACCCTGTTTTCGATGAAATGAAATGGGCTTTTCATCGACGTGCCTATAGTTTGTGAGCTAATCACTAACGAGATAACTAATCAATCAGGTGAAACCGTTAAGGAATCTAAAAGCTACAGACTTGAGAATTCGACCGTAAGTCGGCGCTTCGATTGTGCTAATCTGCAAGGGTCAATACGGCATCGTCAAAATCGATCAGCGACTAGAGATAGGCCGGTTCGACAGAGGCATGCAATTAAAGTGTGGATGATTCCACCTAATTGCAAAATTCTCGTCGAACGACACTAAAATGATTTTTCTGTCATTTTTGTACCATGTGCCCATATTTGAAACCTCGAGATTTTCACGATAACCGAGAGCCGCCTATGAATTGAAGATGCACAATGTGGCTCGAAAATAATAGACCATGGGTCAAATGCGCTAAAAATTCATAAAAGCTACTTGGTAGGTTAGATCACGCTAAAATCGCGTCGGGTTGAAATTAACCACGAAAGTGAACTCGATTTCAGAAATTGAAAGTTCTATCATGTCAAGATTTATTTTAGGAATGTCAACTCATCCTCTGAAGAATTTTCGGCGAGTCCGGCTTTTCGGCGAAAAATCAAAATTGGACGATACTGAACCAGTAAATTTGGAGGCCCGTTTTTTAGTGCACTTTTGGCATCCAAGTTGGATTATTTGGTGAGGAAATTTATGGAATTTGGTGTGGGCATCCTCCTTGACATTTTGGCTATTGAATTGAGTCCAATTGGAGAGGATTCGAATTGGAATTGAAAAGGAATGCACAAAATGTGTAGCCATGGGTGGTGTGCAACATTTAGGACATCATTTGAAGCTTGTTGGACAAGTCTTGGAGGAGAAATGGCTGAGGATGATGGTTGTGGACTTTGGGGGCTTTGTGATGATGGTTTAAGATATTTTGTGAAGACTTTGAGGGCTCTTTGTTCCCCCTCTAGCAGCAGCCCTTCCTCCTTCTTCCTTGCCTCATCTTTCTCCATTGTTGCTGTCTTTGAAGAAGAAAACCAGCCAGCAAACCAGAGAAACCAGCTAGCCCTTGTCACCGACTGCCAGGCCCCTTCGCTATCGTCCAAGCTGTCCGCGAGCTGTGCCTAAGCCTGCCGTTCCTTGCCATGCTCATCTGCCTCCTGCTTGTTGCCCTGCGCTCGTCGTCTGCGCATCCGCCTGCATCCACCGAAACCAGGCCGTTGACCAGCTTCTTGGTTGGCCGCCTCAACTTGTCCTCGATGCTGCCTGGTCCCACCATCGCCACTTGGCCATCCAACTCCGCCCGCCGAGCCCCTCGACCAGCCCTCTCAACCCTTGGATAGAATCGAAGTTCCAGCTTAGAGCTGAAACTTGCGAGCTATTTTTGGGCCCTTTCCCAACCTCCCTTGGCATCGCTCTAGGCTCGAGTCTTGCTCTCCTCCACGTCACTGTCTCCGTGAACTCATTGGCTCGCAAATCCGGTGAGTTGACTCCCTAATCCTTTATTAGGTTGCTAATTACACTTAAGAGGTTAGTTTAGTGTCAAATAGCTTAGTTAGATTAGTACTAAGTGAGATTAACCTTAAAATAGATTAGTGCTAATCTAGAATGGTTAGATTAGCCTTAATATGGATTCGTGTTAATCTAATTGGTGAGATTAGCATTAATGAGGATGGATTAGTCCAATTCAGTGGACTTTATTCAGATCTGGTTTCTAGACTCTCGCCATTTGCCATTTTTGTGGATCGAAATGTGTTAAGATTTTTAGGTTGATTCCTTCTTAAAAAAAATTTTAGACATCTTCATCTATGACATATATTTTACTCAATATTTTTAGGGATTTAAAAGAATGGGATATCAGCTTTGTCATTTGTAAACAGAACCTCTGTTCGTGCTGAAACTAGTGAGCTTTTGGAATTCAAAGGATTTTTATCAACTCTTAGGATTCAATTTTCATAATGGTTTCTTTAAAAAAAACTGTTTGTCACATCTTGGAGTTTAACATAGTCAAATTTCATATCAAATGGACATGTTTTGGATCTCAAACCAAGCTGGTTTTGGAAAACAGACTTTCTGGAAATGGACATAGTTTTTTTTGTTACTGTTTGAGAAATTTACTGCTCTTAATCTTGAAGGATATGGGTTAAGGTGTCTGCATGAAAAATGTTTGTTTATGTGTCCTTTACAACATAATCAAATTTGAGAATTTTCCAAACTCGTTTGATTAAGTTTCTGGATTTAAACTCGGAGACGCGCGAGTGGACCGTTCTGCCGGTTAGGACCGGTTATAGTTTTGTGATGGTTCTTGATGCTTTGCTTGCTAGAAATTGCATATTTGGTGATGTGGTTGCTTTTTGATATGCTTAAAGGTTATGCATGATGATGCGCGAATGGTTGTGCCATGGGCATGGTTTACTGTTATTGCTTTATGTGGCGACTATTGAAAGAGGATGAGATGTGTTGAGGAGACCGAATGGGTTGTAAGCATGTAAAGGACTAAGTGCTACACCATAATAAAACTTCGTGTGAGCCACCTCTAGTACCTTGTACCGTTGCTTATCGTAATCAAGGGCTAAGTGTTACATGGTGAACTGAGTCACATGGGAGCCGCCTCTAGAACTTTACACTACTATCTTGCATAGTCGAGGGCTAAGTGCTACACGATAACGTGATTTCGTGGGAGCCACCTCTAGTACCTTGTACTATTGCTATATGTGGAAAAAGGACTAAGTGCTACATGACAGCGTGACTTCATGGGAGCCACCTCTAGTACCTTGTATTGTGGTTGATTGTGGTTAGGGGCTAACTGCCACACGATAATGGAACTTCGTGGGGGTCACCTCTAGAACCTTGAGTTTGAATTTGGAGTTTGAATATTGAGACTGAATATCAGGTGTGGATTGAACCACCGATATGAGATATACGCGCCTAATAATGGGACGAAATTGTGTGGCACAGAATAGGACGTGTCATAACGATTTGGCCCTATAATCAGAACCTCTGTGAATTGTTTGATGAGTGATATGATATATTCTAGTTATTGAATACAATTACTGTATGCATGTGCTTTAGGAGGTGCACTAATGTGCAGGAAGATGCTGAGACGAGGTAAGTTCGAAGTGGTGTATGTTTAGGACGCCTTTGAGTGAATTCTCATCCTAATAAGGGTTTAGGGTGTTGACTCGCTGAGATTTATTCTCACCCTGTCATGGTTTACAATTTTCAGTTCCCTAGTGTGGAGAACCCGGAGCTCGAGGTTAAAGGGTCCGGAGCGTAGGTGGCTTAGTAGTTTCTTTCTAGAAACAGATTGGCGTGTATAAACCATGTTTACATAGCGTGATTAATGAATTTGGTTGTCCTACTTTTCTATCCCATGTTTGTTGTTGTTCGGGTATATGTTTATAAATTTGTTTCTGCATGTGCATAAAATGAATGGGTTGGCGACACGTCTTGAGAATGTTGCAAATTTTAGTCGACCGCCGAGGGATGTGCGCATGCTCGAGGTTCAGGTCATGACATTCCTGATCTGAACATCCCACCTAAGAAGTAAGAACTTATGAGGACAAGACTGGAATTATCCAAGAAAGTTAAAGAAGAAGTCATGAGATTCTTGAAGGTGGACTTTATTGTAGCTGCCCATTTATACCGATTGGACTACAAACATTGCCCCGGCTATGAAGAAAGACGGATGATTTCAAGTGTGCGTTGACTATCGCAACTTAAACAAAGTAAGCCCTAAGGAGGACTTCCCATTACCACATATGGATGTCTTAGTTGATTGTGCAGTGAGATTCGAACTATTCTCCTTTATGGATGGATTCTTTAATTACAACCAAATTTTGATGAAGGAAGAGGATAAAAGTAAGACCTCATTTATCACCCCATGGGGAACATTTTGCATTAAAGTTATGCCATTTGGCTTGAAGAACATGGGGGTAACATATCAAAGAGCCATGGTGACACTATTCCATGACATGATGCATAAGGAGATTGAAGTCTATGTCGATGACATGATTGCAAAGTCAAGACAAGGTGAAGACCGTGTTGAAGTCTTAGGAAAACTATTTGACCGATTAAGGAAATTCAAGCTAAGGCTTAACCCCACAAAATGCATATTTAGGGCAAAGTTTGGGAAGCTTCTTGGATTTATGGTTAGTAACAAGGTTATGGAGATAGATCCCTCTAAAGTGAATGCCATGTACAATCTAAAACCTCATTCTACTGATAAGGAAGTTCGAAGCTTATTGGGAAAATTGAATTATGTTACGAGATTTATATCCTAATTGTTAGAAACCACTAAGTTGTTCTTCAAACTGTTAAAGAAAAACGCCAAGGTCAACTTGGATGAAGAATGTCAGAAATCATTTGAAGAGCTTAAGCGATATCTTTCGCAATTTCTTGTACTTGTACCACCTGTCGACTACTGGTTGGAGCCCAGTGACCGGCCCTTGCCTGTGATCGGTTAGGGTCGTCGACCACTGGTTGGAGCCCAAGGACCGGCCCTTGCCTATGGTTGGCCAAGGTAACCGACCACTTGTTGGAGTGTTGGAGCCCAGCGACCCCGGTTGACCCTTACCCCATTGTCACTGACCATTTTCGACATTGGTGGGGCAGTGGTAGCGAGGGCCATAGAGGCCCTTGCTAATTTGCTGCCCTATTCTCTTTTTTTTTTTTTTTTTTTTTAGTTTTTAAATTTAATTTAATTAATATTTATAATAAAAATCAAATTTGGACCAAAACAACGTTGTTTTGGGCTATCTAGCCATGTTAGTGCCATGTAAATAAATTATTTTAAAGAAATGCCACATCATTTAATTTATTTTAATTAATATTTAATTTAAAAATCAAATTTGGGGGTAAAATGACGTTGTTTTAGACTTATCTAACCACGTTAGCATCACATGGATTTTTTTTTATAAAAATAATTGCCACGTCAATAAAAAATGTTGTCGAAAAATGTCACATCAGCAGTTTGGCTAGAAATAATCGCCATTAGTACTTAAATGTTCATTTCTTCTCTGATTTTGGCATTTATGTGTACCTTTGGAAGTTTTGACACTTAATTATCTACCCATGTCATGTTTTGGTACTTGGTATCCAAAACTCCTTTTTATATTCTTTTTCTTGTAGATTCTCTTAACATATATTACTTGCATTTTTCTTCGGCAAAGATATTCGGTCAATATTCAATTTAAATTGGACTAAATCTTTTAATGACCAAACGTACATAAATAGGCTTTTTATATGCGAAATTGGTGGCCACATATTCATCACTCTCTATATTTTTTTCTTCAAATAGCCGATTATGCACAAATTTAATGAGGATAATGCTGATTGCTTCTCTCTGCCACGTGATCAAAAGATTTCAGAATATTGCTTTTCAAATTCGCCGCAATCTCCCAAGATTTGAATTAAGATAATGTAAAGCTTAATTACTCCCCAAGTTTTTCATCTTTTAATAGACCAATATTTTCCAACTCAGCATTTTTCAATGAAAGCTTCATCTCTTATAATGTCCATGGACTTGGCCAAGAGTTTTCTTCACTGCAAGCTTTGTCCAATCTCCTTGAGTTTCGAGCAATCGATTTAAGTCCATCCACTACCGATCCGATCAAATGCAATGAAATATGCTCTTAATAACTATATTCAATTTAACTTAATATTTTTTGGTAGGGACTTAAATTTAGTCCCTAATTTTATAACTAACCGGACAGCCAAAACTTAGGTGTCAACAATTTGGAAGTTTTCTTGCTCCTGATTTTCATGCTTCTAGCAAGCGACCATATTTCAATGGCACCAACTATGTATATTGGGAACAACAAATGCAAGTGCACATTAATCGACTAACAGACTTATGTGGAATGTCGTCAATGAACCTGCAATACTTGCAAGAGCTAATGTTCAATGAACCTGCAATACTTGCAAGAGCTAATGTCCAACAGGAAGGCGAAAACATGCAACCAATCGCAGCTACCGCTGCAGCTTAACTAGAAGAGTCATTGAGAAGACAAGCACAAAACGCTAAAGCTATGCACTTGTAACATTGGACTCTCTCCTCTTCCAAATTTAATAGAATATCTTCATGTGTCACAACTAAGGAGATATAGGATAGGCTCCTAGTCACATTTGAAGGAACCAACTGACCACAAGAAACCAAGATGAAAATCCTTCTTGGAATTACGAAATATTCAAGATGAAATCTGATGAGACCATGACAAAAATGTTCACAAGATTTTTAGAAATCGTGAATGGACTTGCAAATCAGGGAAAAACCTTCACCGATGTTGAAATGGTAAACAAGCTCCCGAGGCCACTTTCAAAGGAGTGGAGCCACGTGAAGGCATCGGTACATGAAACAATGAGGATTCATTCCATCGCCATGGATGGGTTGACTGGTGCCTAGATGTCCAATGAAGTAGAACATATGAATAAGGAGACTAGCAACAAAGGTAAGAAAATTATTGTCTTCAAAGTTGATTCTAATGATGCAGGTAAACCAACATCATCTGAAGAAGAAGATGACGAGGAAATGGCACTCATGACAAGAAAATTCAAAAGTATGATGAGAAAAGGAAAATGCTTGAAAGAAGAAAAAGGCAAATGAAGTTCTCAGAAGAAATAAAATTTTCCAAAATGAAGGATAAAAATCAAAAGAAAAAGACATTGTTTGCTACAAGTGCAAGAAGCTTGACCACATCAGACATGTCCATTTCTCAAGAAGAATAAGGAGAAACCAGAAAAGAAGAAACATGCACTGAAAGCTGAAACCTGAAGTCATACAAAATGTGAGATAGTGAGCAAGCAGACGTATGTCTGATGGCTGACTCTGAAGTTAATGCGCAAGTTGAGGTATGTACTCCTAAACTTACTTACAAGGCAGGACTTCTTAAAGGATGTCTTCCGGGAGCACAAAATGCTTCTAGAAAAATCTCCAAGCTAATAAGAACATAACTTTTTCAAAACTCACTAACCAAGACTCCGAGCAAAAAGAGGAACTTATAACCCTACGAAAGAAACTTGACGCTATCAAAGGCATATATGAACCTTCCGGAATGAACGAGATTCTTTCCCAATTTCTGACAATCACCTTTTGTAGTTTAGTGGTTTGTGTTTTCGCTGTGTACTTCAGTCCTCCTCGGTCGTTAGATCAACTTTCGAGAACCCACAACCCAAGTTTTGTTCGTTTCCAAGGACAACGATGTTCTCTCATCCGACGACTTAAAGTATAATGTTGTGCGAACTACACCATGCCGTGGTAGCTGACAAAAATTTCTACATACCTCACACTTGTTAGTCAAGCATAGCAACATCTAGATAAGACAAACCAGAAAATTCATTTATCAGTGAAATCGCATCCACCAAGCACTTTCAGATTGATAAAACAACAGAACTTATTAAGTGTTAATCAATTCAATAGACAACACCTTTCGCTTTATCTTTTCTCCAATTGATTCTGCATATTCAAACTTTTTAACAGATTTGATGCTTAATCTTTTGGTTGAAAGACAACACCTTTGACAAGGAGTCTGGACTCCGAATGATTACCTTGTTGGCACTTGATTTTTTTTACTCAACATGTTAAAAAGATAAAAATAAAAAATAAAAAATAAAAATAAAAAAAAATCAAGATTTGGGTTTCCAATCATGACGGAGTCGATTTCTCAGCCAAAAATTACCACTTTTCAATTCTTTCCTTTGCATTGTTGTTTTTAAACAATTTCCAAATCATTTTCAAGAAAAATCTTAAAAGTCAAATGGTTGACTACAGTCTACCCCAGGTTAAGAATTGACTAAAGTCAACCCTAGGTCTAAAATTGATTTTTCATCCAAAAGGATGTCATTTAGCTTTAATTTCACTTTTCTTAATTCAATTTTTCAAAAATTCAAAGATTTGACACAAAAATCAACCTTTCTGGGAAAAATTTGAAAAAAAAATAAAAAATAAAAATCCACAAAACCATTTCTTTTAGTGTCAATTTGATTTGTGTCAAAAATTCCATAAAATTCGATTTAAAACCTTGTTTTCCGAATTTTTCAATTTTGGGTTTTAAATTGAGCAAAAATGAAATTACTTTTGTTCTCACCATAATAAGATGTAGTTCCTTTTTCGATATTTGGTCTAGAGACTATTCTAAATCTGCTCGTGTATTCTTTTTCATGAATCGCTATGGTGAAAGACAAATCATCATTTTAAGTCCTAATTAGGGGGTCAAAATCTATGACATCCTGAAATTCAACCTTGTCTCAATAATATGAAATTGGCATTTCATCGATGCGCCTATGGTCATTTTACTATGAGTTGGCAACTCATAAGTTAACTAATCTATTAGGTGAAGCTGTTAAGGGATATAAACGCGATAGACTAGAGAACTCGATCGAAAATCGACTGCTCGACAATAACAATCGGCAGGGGTCAATATGACACCGTTATAATTGAATTGTGATAAGATATAGGTCGATTCGACAAAATCACATAATTGAATTGCGGGTGATTCCATATGATTGCAAAATTCGCGTCAAACGACACTAACCCGATTTTCTATCGATTTTATAGTCGATACACGTAATTGAAACCTTGCAATTTTTATGGCAACCAAGAGTCATCTACAAGTCAGAGATGCATAAACATGGATTGAAAATTATCGACCATGGGTCAAACGCACTAAAATCCATAAAAGCTATCCGATAGGTTAGATTGTACTAAAATTGCGCTTGGTCGATTTTAACCACGAAATTGAATTTGTTTTTGGGAATCGGATGTTCAAGCGTGTCACGATTCATTTTTAGGACATCGTCTCATCTTTTGGAGAAATTCCGTCGAGCTTGGAATTTTGCGGAAAAATAAGTTTTCGGCAAAAAGAAAAACAAAGGAAATTCGTATGGCTGCTTCAAGGGGTTATTTGGCTACCCAAATTACCTTGTTTGTGAAGAATTGGAGGGAAATTAGCCATTGGAGGGATGCTTGACTTCTTGGCTGAATATTTTTGTGGCTTAACACTTCAGTGGCTTGATATTTTGCTTAGGCTTGCTATTGACCCTCCATTTGACTTTTTTTCTCCCCTCTTTCCCTCTCACCTCCCCTCTTGTGCTTGGAGACCCCTTGGCCGACTCCTCTTCTCTACCTAGCTTCATCTTCCTCCTTACTTCTTCTTCTTCACATCTTCCAACTACTACTGCCGACCATACTCCTCCTCAGCCAACCCGCCAGCAGCAAACCAGCAGCCCACGCCAGATCGCCAGCCACCGCAGCTCCAGTTGATCCGCCCGAACTCCATACACAGTGGCTTTGTCTTGCATCCACCAAGCAGCAACCAAATCCTGAGCTGCTGTTTGCCTCACGCCTCCATTGTCGTCTGCCGAGCCATTCGTCCACCCATAGCCGATTTAGCAACCTTCTCACGCTCGGCTAGCTCTAGCTGAGTCCAGCCACCTCCAGTCGCACCGTTCAACCACCAGCAGCCCCTCCACAGAACCGTGACTGGCCCCAAGCCGTGAGCTTGTAAGGTTGTTTTCAACTGCCGTAGGCCTCCGTTGGAGACGCGGTAGTCACGAGTCCTCACTGCTGTTGCACCGCCGTCGCCATGAACCCGTCGCCGTCCTAATCCGGTGAGTTAACTCCTTAATCTCGGATTTGGTTGTTAATAACGCTTAGGGGTTAGATTAGTGCTAATTACTTCGTTAGATGAACTAGTTAGTTATGTTAGTTTGGTTAGTTTAGCTAGTTAGTTAGGTTGGTTAGTTTAGTTAGGTTAGTCTACCCTAGGTAAGCTTAGTTAACTTGGGTTAGTTAGTTAACCGTGGTTAGTTAACCAGGGTTAGTCTAATTAACCATGGTTAGGTTAATTAAATTTGATTAATCTAATTAATTGCAATTTATTTAATTAATTATAATTAGCGTAAATTGTGACGGATCAGCCGTTTAGTGAAATTTTACGTTGATTCTCGTGGTTGAATTTATATGTGAAATTGATTACTTATATGTGCAATTGAATGCTTGGTGGTAATTATTAATTGTTATTGAAAAATTTGATTTTTCGGGGTTTAAATAGAAAAATACCGGGTGTTGATTTTTGACGGCAAAATTTTATGTACAATATAAAATCATGGAATTTTGAAATGGGAGCATACTATGTTTAATGGTTCGATTTAAATGTGGCACCCCCCAACGGCCCCTGATCCGTTAGGTTCGCCACATATCACCAACTTTCTCTCAACCTAAAAGTCTAATACTCTGATACCAAAGGATTTTGATAAATCCATGAAATTTGGGGGTCTATATCCCTTCCATTGGTCCCTGCGCAAAATATGGCGGCAGCGTATCCAATATCTCCCTTCCCTATATTCAGAAAACGATGCACACCAACTAAACATTTTTATAGGTAATAACCGAACACTTTTATTGACATATAACTAGATGGACAATCGTTAGTTCGTACATCAAAATGCTGTAGTTTTCTATACTCGGCTACACCTCAAAAGTTACCCAACATTTATAATAGTCGTACACATAAAGTCCATCGATCAGTGTTGGCGTCCAAAAATTTCTTCCTCTGCTGACCCCATCTCACGGTCACACCCAACCACTTGGTCCGTTTGCTGGTGGCAGAGGCAGTGGACCCAGCGTTCGTCCATACTGACGGACAAATATGATGATGTACTCTTGGAGTACAGGGCCAGTGGGAAGACCGGTATCGAACATCATAATGACTCTCACAAGTACAAACGTCAGCCCTCGCACCACAAGGTCCTGATGTTCCGACCGTTCCCACTGTAAGTCGATCGGGACTCCATAAAATGTGCTGGGAGGTATGAGCAACAGAGGCATCTTGTCTAGTCTGAAATGATAGTCCCCAAAAAGGGTGAGTACAACCACCTAGCAGCTAAAGATCCACTAAACTATATCGTGCAGAACTATCACTATCTAATTTCATGCAAGATAGACAAAACATATTATCAAAGGAATGAGTACGCATCAAATCAATGGAACTTTTCCAAGTAATAACAAGTGCAGTTTCAAAACCAGAAAGCACCAATTCAGTCAGACGGGTCCCGATTATAGGGCCAAACTATTATGACACGTCCCATTCCGTGTCACACAATTTTGTCCCATAATCAGGCGTAGTTATCAGTAGGATTATCAATTTTAAAACTCAATTTATTTTCATTTCCTTATGTCTATCCCAGAGGACCAGTGTTTGCGTCCCTCCGGGCATTCGCACCCAACTTGGCGTCACGAAAGCCTCTAGTTTTCAATCACCGGGCACCCAGAGCGTGTTATGTCACACCTCTTAGGCATCTTGCATCTCACATAGCATCACGAGGAATCTCTGGGGGCTCGCCATGAAAATGGTTAGCCCTACCCTCCGAGCATGTATTCATAATACAACCGGGCATCTCGACACTCTTAGGGTACCTCTGAGGCTCTGCGGAACCCAGGTATCCAAAGGCATCGACCCCTACGATCCCTATGGGCATCCCGACTCCCGGGGCATCGTCGACCCAAGGGTCCAACGGTAGCAATAACATCTCAAATTATTTCAATACCAAAAACATTTTCAATGCAATGACATCGGAAGTCCCATGAGTTTTCATCGAAATTTCACTGTTTGAATAATTTTCTGAATGCCAAAACCATCATACTAGATAATAACCAAAATGCTTTCACCTTTGAAATAAATTTAGGCAAATTCGGAATAAAGGCAACCAAAAATCAGAATGCATAGTTTTAGTAATACTTTTGGAAGAACCCATAACGACCTCATAAAATTCTAAATTTTTAGTATGTTATAAATAAGATCTAAAGGAAAGGATTTCATGCAGAACACTAAGCCAAAACAGTCATGTATAGAGAGCAGTAAATCACACAATTCAGCCCCAGATTTCTTCCATCAACAGAATTTATACTCCAGTAGAAAAGCATCGCACATTACGAGAAATTTATGCCACTATATTGATTTCGAAAAATCTGACAAAAACATATGTCCTAGTTTAAACAATTCCTCAAAAGTTTCACGAAGAAATCGGGACCAAATTCATACTAGAATTCTCCCTAGAAAATCTACAAAGTTGCTGAGCTACACACGACTTATTTTGGGCAGTGCGGGTTCATTAGGATTCCACGCCCACACTGTGGCTATCTCACTTCGAAAAGTCCACCAAAAATTGATCTTTCGATTATAGTTCAACATAATCGAAAATACATAGAGAAAATCAAAACATTTCCTCAATTTCATAGTTCCAATCTACTTCAATCACCCAATAATTCAGCATTCAGCATCCAACTCAAACATTTCCCAAATCTAACTGCACTACATCAGACAATAACAGCATTGCATTATATAGGCTAGTAGACTTCCACTTGCCTTAAATCCAACGGTGTTGACGGCGAGAAACCAGGAAGCTCGCAGTCACAGACACGGCTCGGCAACAGCAATTGCGAGCGGTGTCGGTGTCGGCAGCGCGCGTGCACGGCAGAGGGGCGACCTCTTTCCTTTCCTCTCGCCGTTCACTCTCTCGCTCGCTGCTCTCTTTCCCTCACTCGCTGGTTCGCTCGGTTAGTCTCTCACTTACTCACGTTTACGAGCATTTTGCTCCTTCAAATTGATGACTAATTAAATTAATGCATGCAGGTTTTTCGGTGGCTGCTTGGTCGAGAGACAGCTGGGGAGAGGCATGTCTTTAGCTTGCAACTTCTTGAACTTTCGCTGGCAGCCTACACCGAAGCAACGTGGCCGTTGCTGGCCCTCTCTCGGTCAACAATCCCCCTTCGTTGTTGACCGGCCAAGCCGAGAGGAGGACACGCGGCTTATGGGGAAGACTTCATTCCCTTGCTGCTCAACTAAGAAGTGGGTTCAATCGTGCATGGTCCTCATGCATGGCCGTTATGGGATTATTCACGTAGCATCTAAGGAGAGGGGCGGTCCGAAATTGTCGTTTTCTCTTTTCATAGTTGGTCGTATTGAACATGTACATGAAGACGTTGGAAGCTGATATGGGAGGCTAGCTTAATATAGTGCAGAAACGGATGAGGTTGGTCTCACAATTGACCTAAGGGAATTTCGACAGGACTATAGTTTATTCGATGATCGGACTATGACCAAACGTAATGTCTTGGTCCGATGATGATGACAAAACGGTGTCCACAAATGGTACTAATGACGCAATCAGACTATACTTCCGTCGACCCATCACGAACCGTCACATATTCGAGGTCCAGGAAAAATCCGAATGCCACAATTCTCCCCTCCATAGAGAATTTCGTCCTCGAAATTGTGCATCTCTTACATGTCATGGAAAAGATGAGGGTACCTTTGCCTCATTTCTCTTTCACTTTCCCATGTGGCCTCTTCCATATCGTGATGTCGCCATAATATCTTAACTTGTTGAATTTTCTTTGTCCGAAGGACTTGCTCCTTTCAATCTAGTACCTGGATCGACTCTTCCAGGTATCTCACTTTCTCATCCACTTTGATGGCTTCATGATCAAGTATGTGTCCAGGGTCAGGCTGATACTTCCTCAACATTGACACATGGAACACATCATGTAAATTTGCCAGCTTAGGAGGTAATGCTAGCTAATAATCTATGTCTCCTATCCTTTCAAGTATCTCAAAGGGTCCAACAAATCTAGGGCTCAACTTGCCCTTCATCCCGAATTGCGATATTCCTTTCATCGGGGATACCTTAAGAAATACATGGTCTCCTACGTTAAATTCTAAGGGTGTTCTATGCTTATTTGCGTAGCTTTTCTTTTACCCATTTCGTTCCAACAACCAGGATTTCTACAAGCTTAACCATGCTTCCACCACGCTACTCTGATAAAATTATCACAGAAACATTGCCCATTCCAGTACGATTCATAGTTCGGTTCATTCTTGCCCCTTTCTGCCATCTTAGAAGCCTGCCATGAGCCGCTCCTTGCTCAGGTCCTCTGACCTTGGCGTCCACTCCCCACCCTCATCGGACCGGGTCGTTACAAGTACACCAGCTTTCGCCTGGTTCGAACCCGAACTACACATCTAATAAAGGGTCTCGTTTCCATAGGGACTAACTTACAGAGATATTATCCGCTTGGCCTATCCCATACTAAGCCTCATGGTTTTTATTCTTGGCACATGGGTAGTCACTATTCCAGGAGATCATCCATCCTAGTCCGTTGCTTACGGAGCCAGTCCAATCCCTATGATGACGTCAAATTCATACACAACTATCACTACTAAGTCCATTTCCAGATCTCGTCCCTCTATAGTGATCTTACACTCCTCACATACTAACGTGGACAACACCATATTCTTTAACGGCGTAGAAACACAAAGAGGCGTCTTAAGAGATGTAGTTCCTATCTTACTTAACTGTCTATACCTTTCAGACACAAAAGAATGCGTAGCACCCGTATCAAACAATGCATATATACCTTCTTATCATCTATAGAAATCATACCTGAGATAACATTTTCGGACGCTTTCGCTTCTGCTTGGGTGACTGCGTACACCCGTCCTTGTGCTGGTGGCCTCTGTGGATTCCTTGGTGGGTATGGTCCAACTACACGTTGCTGCACTTGTCGCATCGAGCTGACATTCGGCTGCGACCCATCTTGTGGACAATTTCTCTTAAAGTGTCCTATCTGCCCACAACCATAACATCTCAGTTGGCTATTACAAGGTCCTGGCCCATGTTGTCCACCACACCTCCGACAAGTATTACTCTGGTAGGGTACTTTCCCTAAAGTCAGGTCACCCTCGACTTTTCCAAAATTTCCAAAGTTACTCTTTTTCTTAGATTCCTAGGGCTGACCTTCTTGGACATCACTAAAGGTCGATTGCCTCCTAGACTCTGATTGCTCTCTCATTAATTCCTGCTCCACCAACTATGTCCTTTCATAAATTCATTATAATCCCTCATATTCAGAGGTACTAGTTGTTTCCTGATATAAGTTCTTAGCCCATTCAGGAATCTCTTAGCCTTTTCCTCTCGATCGTCAATCAACCTAGGAGCATAACTAGATAATTCAGAAAATTTTGCTTCATACCGGTCTACCGTCAGCTCCCTTTGTTCTGACTGAACAAACTCTGTGATTTTCCTATCTCTGGCACAATCAGAGAAATGTTTTCTATTGAAAGCTCTAACAAACTCATCCCAGATTATGTCAGTACCAGGTGGAAAGATCGTATCTCTAGAAGCTCTCCACCAAAATTTAGCATTACCTTCCAATTGGTACTCTACGAAAATTATCTTCTTAGCATCATTACAGCTCAACAACTGGAAAATTTGTTCTATTCCATCAATCCATTGTTCTGCCTACTCATGACTTCCCATTCCAGTAAACTTAGGTGGTTTCAACTTCATGAATTTTTCCACCAGTCCTTGAGTACGGCATTATGTTCCGGGTTGTTGCTGAGCTTGTCTTTCCATCAAATTTCCTATATTGGCCAATGCCTGCAGGATATCTTCCATTCGGGGTTCAACCTTTGAGGAAGAGGCTTCAGCCCTTGGCGGGTGAGAACTCCCAGTTCGCACCATATCTTCCTGCAGTTTACCTAGCATTTGCCTCAAGAATAATTAATGACTCAATGTCACTGGTCTAGTGATAAAATAAAAGTGTTTCTAAAGTCACGTAAGTAACATAAAATGTTACTTGCGCGCAAAGGTAACTCATAATCGTTACCTGTATTTTTATGAGTGAAAATCAATCACCCGTTGTTCATAAATAGTCAAACTACCCTTGGTTAATGTCCTATAGTGTGCATCATTATATCCTTATTTCCAACAGAGGCACCTTATCACTCCAAATAGACCACAGCTCTGATACCACTCGCTGTGGCACCCCCCGACGGCCCCCAATCTGTTAGGGTTGCCACATATCACCAACTTCCTATCAACCTGAAAGTCTGATACTTTGATACCAAAGGATTTCGATAAATCCATGAGTTATGGGGGTCTATATGCCTTCCATTTCTCCCTGCGCAAAATATGGCGGAAGCGTATCCAACATCTCCCTTCCCTATATTCAGAAAACAATGCACACCAACTAAACATTTTTATAGGTAAATAGCCAAACACTTTTATTGACATATAACTAGATGGACAATCGTTAGTCGGTACATCAAAATGCCGTAGTTTTCTATACTCGGTTACACTTCAAAATTTACCCGACATTTCTAACAGTCGTACACATAAAGTCCATCGATCAGTGTCAGCGTCCCAAAATTTCTTCCTCTGCTGACCCAATCTCACGGTCACACCCAACCACCCGGTTCGTTTGCTGGTGGTGGCAGCAGTGGCCCCAGTGTTCGTCCATACCGACGGACAAATACGGCGATGTACTCCTGGAGTACAGGGCCGGTGGGAAGACCGGTATCGAACACCATAATGATTCTCACTCATACAAACGTCAGCCCTTGCACCACAGGGTCCTGATGTTCCGACCGTTCCCATTGTAAGTCGATCGAGACTCCACAAAATGTGCCGGGAGGTACGGGCAGTAGAGGCATCTTGTCTAGTCTGAAATGTTAGTCCCCAAAAGGGGTGAGTACAACCACCCAACAGCTAAAGATCCACTAAACTATATCGTGCAGAACCATCACTATCTAATTTCATGCAAGATAGACAAAACATATTATCAAAGGAATGAGTACGCATCAAATCAATGGAACTTTTCCAAGTAATAACAAGTGCAGTTTCAAAACCAAAATGCACTAATGCAATCACACGGTCCCAATTATAGGACCAAACTCTTATGACACGTCCCATTAGGTGTCACACAATTTTGTCCCATACTCAGGCGCAGTTATCAATAGGATCATCAACTTTAAAACTTAGTTTATTTTCATTTCCTTATGTCTATCCCAGAGGACCAGTGTTTGCGTCCCTCTGAGCATTCGCACCCAACCTGGCGTCGCGAAAGCCTCTGGTTTTCAATCACCGGGCACCCAGAGCATGTTACGTCACACGTCTTAGGCATCTTGCATCTCACCTAGCATCACAAGGAATCTCTAGGGCTCGCCATGAAAATGGTTAGCCCTACCCTCCAAGCATGTATTCATAATACAACCGGGCATCTCGACACTCCTGGGGTACCTCTGAGGCTCTGCGGACCCCAGGCATCCAAAGGCATCAACCCCTACGATCCTTATGGGCATCCCGACTCCTGGGGTATCGTCGACCCGAGGGTCCAACGGCAACAATAACATCTCAAATTATTTCAATACCAAAAACATTTTCAATGCAATGACATCGGAAGTCCCATGAGTTTTCATCGAAATTTCACTGTTAAATAATTTGCTGAATGCCGAAACCATCATACTAGATGATAACCAAAATGCTTTCACCTTTGAAATAAATTTAGGCAAATTCGGAATAAAGTCAACCAAAAATCAGAATGCACAGTTTTAGTAATACTTTTGGAAGAACCCATAAACGAACTCAGAAAATTCTAAATTTTTAGTATGTTATAAATAAGATCTAAAGGAAGAAATTTCATGCAGAACACTAAGCCAAAATAGTCATGTATAGAGAGCAGTAAATCACACAATTCAGCCCCAAATTTCTTCCATCAACAGAATTTATACTCTAGTAGAAAAGCATCGCACATTATAAGAAAGTTATGCCACTATATTGATTTCGAAAAATCTGACTAAAACATATGTCCTAGTTTAAACAATTCCTCACAACTTTCACGAAGGAATCGGGACCAAATTCGTACTAGAATTCTCCCTAGAAAATCTACAAAGTTGCTGAGCTACACACGACTTATTTTGGGCAATGCGGGTTCATTAGGATTCCATGCCCACACCACGGCTATCTCACTTCGAAAAGTCCACCAAAAATTGGTCTTTCTATTATAGTTCAACATAATCGAAAATACATAGAGAAAATCAAAACATTTCCTCAATTTCATAGTTCCAATCTACTTCAATCACCCAATAATTCAGCATTCAGCATCCAACTCAAACATTTCCCAAATCTAACTGCACTACATCAGACAATAACAGCATTGCATTATATAGGCTATTAGACTTCCACTTGCCTTAAATACGACGGTGTCGATGGCGAGAAACCGGGAACCTCGCAGTCACGGACACGGCTCGGCAACAGCAATTGCGAACGGCGTCAGTGTCGGCAGCGCGCGTGCATGGCAGAGGGGCGACGTCTTTCCTTTCCTCTCGCCGTTCACTCTCTCGCTCGCTGCTCTCTTTCTCTCACTCGCTGGTTCGCTCGGTTAGTCTCTCACTTACTCACGTTTACGAGCATTTTGCTCCTTCAAATTGATGACTAATTAAATTAATGCATGCAGGTTTTTCGGTGGCCGCTTGGTCGAGAGACAGCTGGGGAGAGGCGTGTCTTCAGCTTGCAACTTCTTGAACTTTTGCTGGTAGCCTACACTGAAGCAACGTGGCCGTTGCTGGTCCTCTCTCGGTCAAAAATCCCCCTTCGTTGTTGACCAGCCAAGCCAAGAGGAGGACGCGCGGCTTATGGGGAAGACTTCATTCCCTTGCTGCTCAATTAAGAAGTGGGTTCAATCGTGCATGGTCCTCATGCATGGCCATTATGGGATTATTCACGTAGCATCTAAGGAGAGGGGCGGTCCGAAATTGTCATTTTCTCTTTTCATAGTTGGTCGTATTGAACATGTACATGAAGACGTTGGATGCTGATATGGGAGGCTAGCTTAATATAGTGCATATGCGGATGAGGTTGGTCTCACAATTGACCTTCGGCAGGGGAATTTCAACAGGACTATAGTTTATTTGATGATCGGATCATGACCAAACGTAATGTCTCGGTCCGACCATGATGACAAACGGTGTCCACAAATGGTAATAATGACGCAATCCAAAGATACTTCCGTCGACCCGTCACGAACCGTCACATATTCGAGGTCCAGCAAAAATCCGGACGCCACATTAAATGTGTGACTACGCATAATTATTTTACCGGGAATTTTTAATATGGAAAAAATGGGCCAAGTTCATTATTTAAATACAAGATATTTGGATGCAAAGCATGGTGCTCTTGGCCAAGTATGGATGTGAATGTGGTCACTATTGGAACCCGTCACCCAATGAGAGTCAGAGAGGCGATGCCTGATTAATTTCGGATGCCCCATGTCAACGGATGCCAGTTGCAGTGGAGGCCGGGCTGATTCTTCTTTATGCAATGCCATCTAGGTGTAGATGTTGCTGGGCTCGATAGAGCGGGAGGACACCCGGTTATGCAGAATGACCACCGACTATTGAGTTAGCCGTGGTCGATGTGTGACATCCTAATTTTCAGGTTCTGATTTCGATTGGATAAGTTAGGCTTTTCATCGATACAGTTATAGTTATTTTCTCTGAGTTGGCCACTCACGAGATAACTAACCTATCTGGTGAAGCCATTAAGGAATATAAATGCAATAGACTTGAGAATTCAACTAGGAATTGATTGCTTGACCGTGCTAATCTGCTAAGGTCATTACGGCATTGTCAAAATCGACCTAAGATTAGGGATAGGTCGATTTGGCTGAGATACATAATCAAAGTGTGGGTGATTCCACCTGATTGCAAAATTCTCGTCAATCAACACTAGACTGATTTTTCTGTCATTTTGGGTATCCTATGTCCGTATTTGCAACTTGGAGAATTTCACGACCATAGAGGGTCGCCAATGTGTCGAAGATGTACATTGTGACTCGAAATAAATCGATCACGGGTCAATTGCACTAAAAATTCTAGAAAGCTACCTAGTGGGCTAGGTCACGCTAAAATCGCGTCAAATTGAAATTAACCACGAATTTGAATTTGATTTCAGAAATTGAAAGTTCAATCATGCCACGAGTCATTTAGGAATGTCAACTCATCCTCCGAAGATTTTTCTGCAACCGAGATTTTTTGGCGAAATTTCAAAGTGAGGCCGTTTTTGTTCGAAAAATTCAGGGGACCATTTTTTATCGTGTTTTTAGGATGCAAAGTGGTTCTATTGGTGAGGAAAAATGTCAATTTAATTGTGGACACGATGGTGGAATTTATGAGGGCCGAATTGTATCAATTCAAGAGATAATTGAAGAGGATTTGGGGGAAATTTCTTCAAAATTCGTACCCCCTTAATCCATGACCTTGGACCATTTTAATGCCTTCCTAAGCAAGCTAATGGTCTGCAAATGGCTGAGAATTGGGCTGAAGACAAGTGGGACCTCTTCTAGGGGGACAAAGAGATAGATTAGAAGAGAAGTGGCCCCGTCCAAGCCTTGGATGTCCCCTTTCTTCTCCCTTCAGCTCACTTTCTCCATTTTCAAGCCTTTTGGAGCTCTGGAATTGCAGAGAAAATCGAGCAGCCAACCCTTCCTCACTATCAACCGTCACTGAGCCACCGGAGTCTCGCCGCTTCGCCGTCGCGCCTCATGCGAGCCAGCATCGTTCGCCGGTCACCCTGCTCATTTCATGCCTAGGAGCCGTCCCCATGGCCGTCGAAGCTCAGCTAGAGCCCGTCGTCGCAGCTCTATCGCCGTCCGGCTGTCGTTCGCCCCGCCGCAGCCCGTCTGCCTCTCCCTCACCGCCTCAGCCCAAACTAGCCGTCAAAGTAGCCTCTCGACCCAAGGATCATAATCGAACTCCCTCAGCCCAGCCATACACCATTTGGCCCACTTTGGACCACTTTCGGGCCTTGAAAGGTGCCGCTGCTTCGGAGTTTGTTGCTCATCTCCGCCTCATTGTCGCCATTAACTCATCAGAATTCAAAATCGGTGAGTTTACTCACTAAACTCTGCTTAGGGAGTTAATTATGCTTAAGGATTGATTAGTTTCGGTTAAGTATGGATTAGGTGGTTAGTTAGAAGGGATTAGCAATTTAATTATTCGTTTATGCATGTTAGGTGGTTAGAGTAGCTTAATTAGTGACTAGATAGATCGTAGTATTTATCTAGATAGGTTTGGAATTTTTTCGAGCCCGTTTCGGTATTTAATTAGGCTATTCTGGCCTAATTTTGTATTTTTGATATTTATTGGTATTTATTTAATTAATTTTGGTATTTATTTAATTATTTATTATTTTTTGAAAATTAGACCGGAATAGTCGGTGACCAAAATTTTTGTGCTGATTGCAATGGTGTGATTGGTTTTTTTAAATGAATTTTATTTTGTGCTAATTGAGTGGAATTTGTAATTTTGGGGAATTTATCCCAAAATTGAGTATTCTTGGTTTTTAATTGGGAAACACCGGGTGTCAGTTTACAATGCCAAAAATATTCTGATGAACTATATTAAATGGTGGGATTTTTGAAAAGGAAAACATTGTATTTTGGCTAAGGCCGACTGTGTACCCACATACAATTATTTTTATTGGGAAAGATAAAAATTGTGAAATTCTTAGTTGGTTAGAATAGTATACTATATCAGCCTACGAGCCTTGATATATCAGCTTAGAGTTAGCAATATACTTTATCAGCTTAGCGCAAGTTATATTATTTATCAGCTTTGGTGAACATTGTCAATTTACTATATCAGCCTACGAGCCTGGATATATCAGCTTAGAGTGAGCAGTATACTTGATCAACTTCGATGAGCTATACCGTCTGTTGTCAGCTTAGGGTAAGCAACGTTCGACTTGATCGAATTATGTGGATGGTATCGATAGTATGGAGTCGAGTAAGTCGACTGATTGATATTTGATGCGATTTGAATTGAAGTGATTAGTTGAATATACAAATTGTACTAACTTGCAGGAAGGAATTGAGGCAAAGGTAAGTCCTTTGTCTTACGCATGCATAGATAGCCTTTGGGCATATTTCCTTTCTAGTAGGGGTTTAGGGGGTGGACTTGCTGAGACATTGTCTCACCCCGTCGTGGGCTTAACTTTTTAGGTTCTTAGATAGCGAATCCCCCGGAGCGTCATGGTTGTCCCATGAGGGTTACCGAGTGGGTTTCTAGTTACCTCGATCCCGGAATTTTTTGGGTCTATGAGCTTATTGTAACCACTGTCTGGATCGAAGAGGTTCCACATCATGAGATACCTAATCGATTAATAGCGTGGTTCCCCTACGCTCCCAACTGTGTTAGGCTAGGTTCCTTTAGGACTTTTGATATCCCCGCTGTGGTAATTGATGCTGCTCTGGAAGAGGATCCAGTTGACCCTCCCGATGGCATAGTGGAGAACCCGTCGTCTCGTTGGGATCCTGTGGACACTGAAGAATTGGCGAATGAGTCCGGTTAGCTGGTTACAAGATAGCTCATTTGAGAATCGACCTTTGTAAACTTTTGTGAACATAGACTAGCTTGTAAATGACCTAGTCAGTGTTGTATAAAGGTGTTGTGGTTTTAAAAATTGTGGCCCTACTTTTCTATCCCATCTTTGTGTTGTCTGGGGATTTAATTATTCGCTTCCACATGCGCATTAAAATGAAAAGGATCGGCAACACGTCTTGGAACGTCGCAAATTAATTGACCACCGAGGGATGGGCACGCGCTCGAAGGATCAAGGCATGACATGATGGGTCGTAATAACCGGGACACGCCTGAGTAGTTGTGATAGATGCGCCTGATTACGGGGTAAAATTGTGTGGCACGGAATGCGACATGTCTGTGGCATCCCAAAATTTCATGGTAATTTCTAGAGGCATTACGACCTATGGAAAAGTGAATGGTTGTATCGTTGAAGTATGTTGTGGCCTCTATACCAAAGAATTGTAATAGATTAAGGCTGAACACTTTAATGGAAAGGTATCTTATGTTCTTGGGTTATCAAAGTTGGTGCTATAGGATAATTTGATAATGAGAATTTTGTTCTTGGCTATGCACCTTATGGATTTGATTTTTATGGATTAACGTTGCAAGTTTTTTTGGCCATATTATTTTTGTAATTAGGTATTTATTTAAGTGGAAAATAATAGTGGATTATTAAATGAGGGAGTGGGCTGATTTTTGAGCCAAACCAGCCCACAATCCCCCACCCTTCGACCGGCGAAGGCCCGGCCCAAGAGGCCCAATTGGCCGTCGACCAAGGCTGGCTCAAGCCCAGCCAGATGAAGCCACCCTCTTGCATGAAGAATGGCAAGTGGCGTGAGGGGTCTTCCAAGTGTCACATTGCATGCAAAGCTAATGATGGTTAATCATTGAGGGGAAGAATTTAGTGAGGGGAAGGGGCGGATTAGGCGAGGAACAACCGAGAGAGGGGGAGGTGTGTCGCACGAGATAGAGAGAGAGAGAGAGAGAGAGAGAGAGAGAGAGAGAGTGTGTGTGTGTGTGTGTGTGTGTGTGTGTGTGTGTGTGTGTGAAATTGAGAGAGGGAGAGTGAGCATGCGAGAGAAGAAGGGGAAGAGGGAGGCCGTTCGTTGCCGTCGAGCCGCCGAGTCCCGCCTTGCCCCGCCATCTTTGCTTGCTATGTTGTGCTTGGACTAGAGGCAAGTAGAGTCCATTGATCTACCCTCTGCTTGCTGTGTTTTGTGTGTGATGAATGTTGGATTTCGGATGTGGATGAAGTGTGAAACTTCGAAGCTATAAGAGTTGTGTTCTAGCCTAGTGTTCTGTTTCTGGGAAAAATAGTCTGACCTTTGATGATTTCGTGAGTTGTATGCGATGTTCTAGTGGGAATTTGGCTTCAACTTCTTGATAAAAGTTGTAAAGGACTTCTTGGAAAGTAACATATAAAAATTTCAGAAGAAATGAACAAGTTTATACCGGTGAAACTATTTTTCTTTGAAGGAGTTAGATCTGGAAATCGTAATGCTGACCTAGTGTGATTCTGTGAATTTTATAAAATTCTCCGGTTGAAATTTGATCTCGTGTTCTGAATGAAAGTTGAAGATGACATGTTAAGGAGTAACATAATAAAATTATAGAGGAAAATGGATAATTTTTGGCTGGTGAAACGATTTTATCCGAAACGGTTAGATCTGGAATTTGATGTCGAGGGTTATGGACGGTTATGGTTATTATATTTTTTAATCTATTACAAATATGATTTCATGTTCTGCATGAAATATTTACTTCTGAACTTTTTCTATAACATATAAAATTTCAGAATTTTTGGAGCTGATTTAGAATTTTGACTGAATTTGTGAATGAAACTGTGTATGGTAATATTCCAAAATTATAAAGACTGTGATGCGTGGACTGTACTGAATTGTATGATGTCCTTTTGATATGGTGTTCTTCAAGAAATATTTTCCTCTAGATATTTTATATAATATGTTGAATTTTTAGACTTTATTAATGCTGTTTACTAATTTTTCAAGAATTATGACCAAAAGAGTGCAATCTGTTTTTATCCTAAAATTTGCTGCATTTTCAAAAATAAATGAATTTGCTTCATGTGATATAATGTCTTGAGTGGTTGACTATGGTGCATATGTGGTGACATATGGCATGTTATATGACATCAAAAGCTGGTTGAGGCCTTTGATATTGTTGCATCAAATGCCATGTTGAAATTGAGATACATATGTGAATATAAATTATGAAAATGATGATACCATCGGGGGTGTGAGCCGACGATGCCCCGGGAGTGTTGGGATGCCCGGAGTGTGGGTGCCGGATGCCCGGAGTGTGTGTACCAGATGCCCCAGGAGTGTTGGGATGCCCGGAGGTGTGTGCCGGAAGCCTTGGAGGTGTGTGCCGAGGGGATTCCTCGTGATGCCGGTTGGGGTACGAGATGCCCGAAGGTGTGTGCCGGATGCCTGGAGGTGTGTACCGGAGGCTCCTCGCGATGCCAGGTTGGATGCGAGCGATAAATTGTGCGATGTAAACATTGGTCCCTGGGAAGAAAAATGATGTGATCTAATTAAAGGATAAAGATCGAGAATTGAATCATGCGCATGGATGTGTGCATATGGCACGGGATGAACCTCATGGGAATGCGAGCATGGAGTGCATGGTGGTATATGCACGTTGCATGGTGATATATGCTTGGCTGCTTGATGATACATGTATAAGTGCATGGTGGTATATGCACGTTGCATGATGATATATGCATGGCTACTTAATGATATAAGTACAAGTGCATGGTGATTTATGCATGTTGTATGGTGATATATGCATGGTTGTAAGGTGAGGTATGCTCGAATGCATGAATGATATGTGTTTTATTCATGATACCATGATTGTTCTGTTTGACGCATTGTGTAGTTTGGTGGATCTTTACTGCTGAGTGGTTGTACTCACCCCTTTGGGGATTAACATTTCATATTAGAAAGATGCCTTTATCACCAGTTGTGCGTGGTACCTTCTATGGCATACCTACTGACGTTGATGTGGAGTGCACGGAGCATTCATGTATTAGTGTACCTGGTCTGGTGTTTGTCCGAGTTCGTGTCTTAGTGATGTATGACGCGGGTATTGCCGATGGCCCTATTATCCAAGAGTTTCTGTCTGTTCACGTTCGACGCAATGGGGCGATGCTAGGGATGCTGCCGCCGCCGCCGCCTGATGCACCGGGTTGGGTGTGATGGCACGTATGACTGGTGGGAGCTGACACTTTTTTGGGATAGCCGACGCTTGTTGATGGAGGGGTGTACACGTCTGATGTAGGGTCGAGTTCTCTTTTGAGTTATAGCCAAGTATAGTTAAAAATTTTGGCCTTTTGCTGTATCGACCCAAGATGTCCATCGTGAAAATGTAAATAAAAGTGACTCGGCTTTGTCTTTTCATTTGGTGCGTAGTTGGTGTGCAATGCATTATTGTTATTGGAGTAAGGGATGGTGAGACTCGTTTATGCTTCCATTGATGAGCTGCGCTAGGACCTTTACAAAAAAAAAAAAAAAAAGGGGAGAAGAATTTTATTGATCAACCCCTATGACCTATGGTTCCACTTTAATTAAAAAGTTATTAGACTGGTGTGTAGTAGGATAAGTGATAAGTATCTGTGGCGACCCTAATGGATTGGGGAGCGTGCCGAGGGGGTGCCACAGTGTCATAATGATTTTACTTTATAATCGGGACCCATGTGATTGTTTGAGAATGAAATGATGTGTTCTAGTTATTAATTTAAGCTTGTTGCGTTGATAGTTGCATGTGTGATGAGCTAACATGCAGGGACGCGTAGAGGCGAGGTGAGTTATGTATGGTGCATGTTTAGGACCGCATTCGAGGTGAATTTGAGTCCTAATCG
>JABKBD010000032.1:0-103200 GCA_014182385.1 Eucalyptus viminalis
AAATGGATACAAGCAAGGTATCTCATGCATTAAATGGTAAAAAGAAAAGTATTTCTTCCATGATTAGTTTAAATGATGAAGTCTCAAGTGTTCCATATGTTCCACATATCTTAAATGGAGCTAAATGCCATGTTTTTGCTCACTTTGAATTTTATCATTGCTCTCTATATAATTTCGGTTTGTATAAAAGGAATAGTGGAAAATGTATATATGTATGTTGTTGACACCTAAAACTTTGACTAATCATTTAGTTTAATTGCATAAAAATTAATTGCATAAAAATTAAGGATTAATCTTTAACCTCTAAATAAAAATATTAGAATTAAATTACATATCATGTAGTTTTAGGGGCATTGTCATATAATTTATTTTATTAATTGCATTAGCATTAGATGGTGGTGAATGGGTTTAAATGGATGACTCTGGACAAATTGAATTAAGGCTGCAAGAGCGTGAAAATCGATCAAGCCCATGATCTTCTTCACAAGGCCGAGAATTGCGTGTGCTTCCAATCGTGCAACATAGAAACTCACGGTGCAATGGACTAGATATGCATAGAAAATCGGGAGATAAGGTCGACAAAAAAGGAAGCATGGTCTTCTCTCTTCTTCATCACTGCAGACCCCTACGAGCAGCTCGTCCACGGGAGACCACCTGCCGTTCCGCCTCACGCCCGACATAGCTCCGCTCAAAACAAATCGAGGCCGCCACTGCGGATCACCTGTAGACCCATCGCGGTCCAGCAACTCCAGTGGTGTATTCTAGTGAGACCATCCTGTTGCGGCTCCACGGCTTGAGTCAGCCCAATAACTCAGCAATCCTACTACTCCTCAATGACGTTCAGCGAATCTAGTGAATATCAAAGCAATCAAGTGGACATCATTGCAACTCCCCACGCCAAATAAGGGTGTTTTTGGCGGTTCATGGCCACGCGAACCATCCCAGCGAATCTGAACGAGCTTCTAATGTCGATCTTGTTGGGATTTTTTTTTTCCAATAAACAAAAACATGTGTATAAGTATTAACACTTGATATTTAATCGATGTATCACAAAAGGTAAAAATCAATTTTAGATTTGTAATCGTGACAGAGCCCGTTTCTCAATTAAAAAAATATCGTTTTTCATTTATTTCTTTTCCTCTATCTTTTTAAATTGATTTCCTATTCATTTCCAAAAAAAAAAAACCCAAAATGTCAAATGGTTTATTTTTGAGTTAACTTTTTAGTTAATCATTTGACCAAAAGTCAATATTGAGTCCAAAGTTGGATTTTTGCACAAAAAATGTCAAATGATTTCAATTTCACTTTTACCAAGTTAATTTTCAAAAAAAAAATATTCAAAGATTTGACTCAAAAATGGAAAAATAAAAAATCCGCAAAACACTTCGTTTTAGTGTCAAGTTGACTTTAGTGTTGAAAATTTTCTAAAAATCGATTAAGATTCTTGTTTTTCGAATTTTTCGATTTTAGGTTCAAAATCGATCAATAATAAATTTAATTTTGTTCTAGTCATAATCAAGTCTAGTTCCTTTTACGACATTTGGTCTAGGGACTATTTATCATCCACTCATCCACTCAATTTCGAGAATGGTCATGTCGAAGAGCGAATTACCATTTTAGCACTAATTAGGAGGTTTGAATCAATCTTTCATGATTTGTAAACGGACATGTTTATTTTACTCGTTTTCTTGTAATAAGTCCAAATCTGGGGTCTATTTTAAAAAATTCACTCGAGAACTTCTTAATTTGAAGAATTTTATTCTCTTGAATGTAGGAAAATCGAATTAATGAGTTTTTAATTGAAGAAATTCAAGTTGACCCATTCGAGATTAAGGTTTAATTTCATGAATCAAAGTCCAATTTTGATATTGGACCTTAATTCATTTTTGGCCTAAGTCTTGTGACTTCAATTCAAAGTCAAGTTGGATGTAATAGGTTATCCTAAATATGGACAATTAGTCAAATAGGTTTATCACAATACTAATTGAATTCAATTTCAATTAATTTCGATTTCAAGCGAAAATTGCAAATTTGCCCATTTTAACCTATAATATTCAATTACGTATACTCATGGTCTAGATTCACTGTTTTCCATAATAATAATCAAGTAGGGATGGCATTGTACTATTTCTCTGAAAATACTTTAATAATTAAATAGAGAGAGAGAGAGCTTTGTAAATTGTCCCAGAGGGTCAGACGTTGGCTAATTTGTGAAGAGCAACTAATGTTGGACTCGTTCGAGGATAATAATCAATTCTGGAAAATTTCCAAAATTTCATGGGTTCCACTCTCAAAGTTCTTTCGAATTTCAATTTCGTTTCAAAATATCCTTGATTGAATTGGATCATTTTGAATTGCTTATCTCTCTCAGCTCATCTTTGGTGATATTGATTACTGGCAAACAATAATCACGCGCTCATCATGCACACAGTTCGCGCCCTTCTAGGGGCATTTTCCTATGAATAAAACATGTTCATCCATGTCACTTCTGCGCACAATCGAAAACTTAATGAAAAATAATCAAAGAAGTGTGCTTTATTCAAACGAAATGCCCCTAGAAAGGGCGCGAATTGTGTGCACAATGAGCACGTGATTACTGTTGGCCAGAACTCGATATCAACGAAGATGAGCTGGGAGAGATATTTGATTTTTTTTTTTATCAGTGAGAGAGATAATTGTTTCAAAATGATTAAATTCAAGGATATTTTGAAACAAAATCGAAGTCTGAAAGAAATTTGAGAGACAAACCCGGGGACTTTTAGAAATTTTTCAGAATTGACCATGATCCTCGAACGAGTCCAACATTTGTTGCTCTCCACAAATTAGCCAACGTCTGACCCTCTGAGACAATTTACAAAGCTCTCTCTCTCTCTCTCTCTCTCTCTCTCTCTCTCTCTCTCTCCAATATTTAATTAAAGTATTTTTACAGAAAGGGTACAATGCCCGCAATGAGAGATCCCTACAATGAATCTGCTCAATTCTTCAAGGTAGTCACTAATCATCACCCCAAGAGAGAATTTCAATTTGGGAATTTTCCCTCAAATGCTCTCTTTCCTTTTCATTCTTTGATTCGAAACTTGAAGGAGGAGATGTCTCTCTCTCTCGATATTTAATTATTAAAGTATTTTCATAGAAAGAGTACAATGCCCGCAATGAGAGATCCCTACTATGAATCTGCTCAATTCCTTAAGGTAGTCACTAATCATCACCCCAAGAGAGAATTTCAATTTGGGAATTTTCCCTCAAATGCTCTCTTTCCTTTTTATTCTTTGATTCCAAACTTGAAAGAAGAGATCTCTCTCGATCGCGATCTCGAGATCTTTAATTATTAAAGTATTTTCAGAGAAAGAGTACAATGCCCGCAATGAGAGATCCCTACTACGAATCTGCTCAATTCTTCAAGGTAGTCATTAATCATCGCCCCAAGTGCGAATTTCAATTTGGGAATTTTCTCTTGCGTGAGGGAAATATGCTCTCTTTCCTTTTTATTCTTTGATTCCAAACTTGAAAGAGGAGATGTCACTATTTGTAGCTTTGAGCCATCGCAAATGCTTCTTTAACCATTCATTCTATGAAACCATCTCCTCTTTGTCCCACACATAATATACAAGTACACTAATATGACTCATTATTAATAATATCAAATGCCTTGTTAGATGTGATATGACCAAACATCTCACTAAACTAATCATGAGTGAGATACTTTGCTTCTGCCATTTAATGCATGAGATATCTTACTCGTGTTCAGAATGATTGGTTCATGATTCTTGTACCTTTTTGGATTGTTCCAATGCAAGATGTTTGAAAAATATTGATTCTAGGTATAAACAGAGAAAAGACCAATACATATTGATAAGTTTTCAAGTTGTTGATCTATTGATTGAAATTTCAAGCTGAGAAAATTCTATCTTGACATAGTCATTCTTTTAGTTCTAGGAATATCTCCATTTCAATCCATTTCCAATCTACTTCTTCAAGGAGCAACAATGTAATCTATGTGGTGTCTTGTGTTATATATCCAATGAGCCGAACATGTTACCGGAAAAATTTTGACACACTAATTTCTGCAAATCATAAACCAAGAGATTAAATAAGTAATAATTCGATGTTGTGGTTTGTCTAAAATGGGATTATCCCTTTGATCAAGATCAACAAAGGAAAAAATGGTTGAATTATTATTCACCAACGGTTGGCAAGGGCAGGCCTCACCATTGGCCAGCGATGATCGGCCACGCTGGCTAGAGGAAGGAGGAAGAAGGGTAAAAAGAAAGAGAAAAAGAAAAAAGAAAATAATGAATAGATAAATAACTCGAAAAATTAATAAAAAAATTATTTAAAAAATTGTTCACGTCGCAAGGCAGCCCACCTCTATACCGATTGGCCAAACTTGGTCAAATGGACTAGGTTTAGGATTAAATTGATAAAAAAAAAAAGTTTGGGATTGAATTGACATAATTATAATAGGTTTATGACTTTTTGGTAATTTTTCCGTAACTAAATTGATGGGCAAGGTATTGATTTTGATGATGCCATTATTTTATATGTTTAAAAAGTTATCAATAACAAAAAATAGTGAACCAAGTGTTTATTTAGAGTTACGTTAAATTTTAGCTTTAAATTTTTAAACCCTAGTAACTTTCCCAAACTAAAAATTTTCATATTATTCCAAAATATATATTTATTGGCACGTCCATTTTTTTTCATTTTTTTTTAAATTAAATCATTCCCATATTTGCAAGAACAGTCTAAAATAGGAAAATTTAATTTACTCCGTGTTCAGCAAAACAAGTTACTAATATATGAAGAGAAAAATACTAAGAACGAAATCTCCATCCTTGTACTTTTTCTAAGTTACCATGCGGCCCTATCCAATGCACGAAGTTAATATTTGGTGTAGCACTGCTATCGAATAAGACAGAGGCCTCAGGAAAATATAACAAAATCCTTTGTAATCATCACTGGCTCGAACTAAGATCCAAGGTATAAAAACTATCAATCCTGAACCTATTGAGAACTCTCGCCGTAACTAGAAGGGGTCGAAGTACATAATGAAGTTCCACACTGTCTCTTCTATTCAACTCGAGCCCTTCTTAGGCACCGTGCCGTTGGCAGTCTTACCCTTCTTTTGGACTCCTGCTCGTCAGCCCCGTGTTCGCTGTTCTCGTTCTCGTAATCATACTCCTCTTCATCATTCTCCTCTTCCTCTTCGATCCCGTCCTCCACCCCTAGTGCCTGCACGAGTCTTTTTGAGAACTTTCACCTTCAAGTTCACTTTTCTGTCGCAGCCAATCCACGAATCACACAAGCAGTAACACATCAAATTGTAGTTGCCTTCCACTGGGGCCAAAAACTTGCCCATAGAACGTTTCGGGAATGGTAGAGAAGATTCCTGACCGGAGACAACGCATGTAGCAATCATATATACTGACCTTGCGAGCAATTCTTTTAATGACAGATTCGCTGATATGCGGTAGCTGCAGAAAAGGTGCAACGCCTTCACTGGATCCTCCAGTTGTCCTCTTTGCATTGAGAGGAACAGCCTACAGTACATTCATATAACACACATGCTCCCCTGAATTAGTAATAATTTTGTATCTAGTAGCGATAATGTGCATTGAAATTTGGTGCAACTCTACATTCCACCTCTCAGATATATTGCTACAAGAAGACAAAGGCAACTGAGCCTAAAAAATAAAAATAAAAAATAAAATAAAAGAAAAAAAGAGGCAAATGGCAAATCGGCCTCCAAATTAGAGAAGAGTGCACGTCAGACCTTTAACATCATGAATACCGGCTTAAGGCCTGTTTGATAACCTTAATTCAGTGCTGAAACTAACAATTCAGCACTCAATGAGATGAAGTCGGTTTCATAAACCGAATTGGCATTTACAGTCAGAATTCACTTAATATATAAGTAAGGGTTTATAAATTCTTTCCATAGAAAATGATTGATTGTTATTAGAATATGGCCAATTATATTGTTAAAACTTACCAATACTAATCATACTTTTGTATTTGGCAATAAATTAGTAATATTTCAGCAACAAATTTTCAGTTAATATAAAACAGCTTTTTATTGTTTTAAGTTTTTTCAACACTCGAAATGATTAACATATAAACTTCGGTGCTTAAATTTTCAGCACTTATTTTTCAGTTTTACCAAACAAGCCTGTAGTATCACTATTCAGATCACCAGGCATTTGCCATTTTGCTTGTCATACCATCGATGTATCCATCTGTACTCATACAACTCTCTGCTACAAGCTAATACTCGAGTTCAATGAACTAACATAACTATGTATTATGAGTTCAGTTCTCCACAATGTTAGACAGCATGAGATCACGGCGAAAGATTCAAGTAACACAGAATCTCAGCACTCATGATATGAAGTTGGTTTTGTAAGCTGAATTGGCATTTACAGTCAGAATTAACTTAATCTGATAAGTAAGGCTTTCTATATTCCTTCCGGAGAACATGTATTGATTGTTATTAGAATTTGGCCAATTATATTGTTAAAACTTACCAATACTAATCATAATTTCGTATTTGGTAAGAAATTAGTAATATTTCAGCAACCAATATGCAGTTAATATCAAACCACTTTTTTTTCAGCACTTTCTGACCAACCAAAAAATAAAAATGTCTAACAATTAAACTTTGCTGCTTAAAATTTCAGCACTTATTTTTCAGTTTTACCAAACAAGCCTGTAGTATCACTTTTCAGATCATCGGGTATTTGTTATTTTGCTTGTCATACTGTCAATGTATCCATCTTTACTTCACACAACTCTCTGCTACTAGCTAATACTCAAGTTTCAATGAACTAATGGAACTACATATTTTGAGTTCAGTTCTCCACAATGTTAGACATCATGAGATCACGGCAGAAGATGCCAAGTAATATAGAGCCTCAGCGCAACAGAAACACACACATGCACGCATATGCACACATATATATATATATAGAGAGAGAGAGAGAGAGAGAGAGAGAGAGAGAGAGAGAGAGAGAGAGAGTATTTGTTCAGTAGACTGAAAATCGATCTCCTTGACTCCGAATCGCTTACTCATGCATCAAAACTATAAAAGCATAAATGGCAAAAGTGCCTTTCCTTGACAACCCAAATCTATGGAATTAGTCGACTAATAAAGATTAAGTTGTCAGATTCAGCACCTGAATAATGCATTGAGAAAGTTCCACAACCCCAATTGCAGGCCTCAGCCAACCATGTCCTTGGGCAGTGCGAGGAATGACGGCCATCTGATGAAAAGTTAAAACATTACTGAGAGGAAGAGGATAATGAAGCTAGCTGAATGGTTTCACAATATGTCAACAAAGAACACCGACACAATCAAAGAGGTTTTCAAATAGCATAAATACTAGTATCTCAGTTCTTGTGCCACTAATTGAGCAGTATGAAACACACATGTCAAGCAAAGAGCTATACAAAGATTCAATCATTTCTGCTTGGAACTGCATGAAAAATAACCGCCAAGATATGGACCATTATGAAAAGAACAAGAATGAAGGACGCAACAGACATGGGTTCTATATAGAAAGCAGGCAAATTATATATGGAATAAACCTTTCCCCCCACCACTCATCACTAATAAACTAAACAGCACCTTCATTAATTCTTCAAGTAGCCGAGGTGTAAGTTCCAAAACACGTCTGAAATCACCGAACAAAGCCGGAGATAAGGAATCTGATTCTCTTGTTTACTGAGCCTGAATCAACAATTCTGTCTGAAAGAAATTGAAGCACCAAGCACATCTTCATTAAAAGCCGAATTACTTGAAAAAAAAATCAACAGAAAGCTACTTATGATAATCTTGCTGCATATCACCTTAACGAATGGGGGATGTTGCTTCCAAAACTTAGCTTGTTCTTGCTTGATGTTCTTGAGATCAAGATTCAACTCGCTCCTGACCAACAAAAACAGCTTTTGAAGGGGTTCCTCATCAGTCCTTTGGACTGGAATTTCCATGAATTCAGCAGCCTTGATAAAGACCTCCATAACTTTGCTGAAAGCAATGGTAGACAAGAAAAATGGAGTGTTATATGACTTTATGGATCTGAGAAACCAAAAACACATTACAACACCAGGAAGATGCTTGAAAGGGAGTAGTGAAAGTTAAATGAAGGACATGTTAATTGCACTAACGATTGAAGCATCCTACCATCAAAAACAACAGTAACAACTTAAACTAACAATTTCCTCCTTCAATAGCAAAAATCAAGGGTAGGTCTTGCTTATAACTAACATCGAATAGCGTAAACATAACTTTTGATGCATAAAGCAACGAAATGAATGGGATATACACATACCTCGGCATCAAAGAAGGTTTCATTAAGCGATAGTAATTGGACAGTGTATGATGCATGATATAATTTCCAGTATACTTTGATGACCTTGAGATGTATATCACAGCAATAACTAGCGGCAAAAGAATACAGACACCTACAATCCAAAGGAGAAGAATTCCCCCAGAAGCACCATCGATGTCCAGCAGAAACTGAGGGAGAGCGATACCCATTTGAAATCCCTGCACAAGACCAGGATAATGTTAAGTTTTCTCAAAGAATATTAATCAGATTAGTAGACAGCTTCAAACAAGAAGTTGCCTGTTTCTCATCCGGATGACCATATTTTTCAAAATTTTCCTTAGATATAGGATCAGTGAGAGCTTGATAAGCCTTGGAAATGTACTCCACGAAATACTTGTGTGCCTCTGATAACAAATATATACAAAGTCAACTCTCAGGATACATGAATTATTTAACTAAATCATCCTTGAAGATATTTGTAAAACCATCAACCTGGGTCAGGATTCTTATCAGAATGGTATTGAATTGAAAGTCTCCTATACACCTTCTTTATTTCTGAATCGGAAGCTCCAGGTTCCAACCCAATGAATGGCTCAAAAACTTGAATCTATGTGTGCCAGGAAAAAGACAACTCGGTGAAAAGCAACATTCAGGAAACTTACATTCATAGGCAATGATGGCATTAAGAGATGACATATAGATATGCCAAGGGGGGGAGAGAAAAAAAAACTCATAAGTAACTGGCATGGGTACCAACAACAGCATAATAGATAGGTTAATAGAAAAGTTCCCAACATAGATTTTACCTTCCCGCCCATATTTTTGATGCAGTAGACTAGAAATATCATGACAATCCAGAGCAGTACTAATGTCAGGTTGCTGCATGTTGAAGATGTAGAGATCTGCAACAATGAAGACAAAAGAGAACATGCCTTGCATAGCCCCTCCACATCCTTGACATCTCTACTGATACAATCATAATTGAGCATTATGGCCACCATTGAGACTCGGGCAAAGCCCGCCACAGCAGACACCACATGAGGTTGATTAAGTAAAAGATACAACATGTAGTCGGAAAGGATCTTGCTGAATTCCTTTTCATCAATTTCTTCTGCGGGTTTCTCTTTGTTTTAGCAGATTTCGGTAGCAATATGCCACATTTAACACTAACGTCGTAAGTAGGGTTGGTGACATACTCTAAAAGATTGACCTCCCCCAGTTTACCTTGGAGAAACATATAACCTCTGGCCTCAAATATCTTCCTAACCTCTGTCGGATTACAAGCGTTTATGGATTTACATCTCACCTCCTCGAAGATAAAGATGCATAGCTCATAAATAAAGGGATTCTTGGACACGTACCTCGGAATCATTGCAAGGGTTGATAATTCCCTTCCGATGAATTTCTCGCGAGTTCGATGGAAACGAGAGATTATCTTCTCAGCCATATGGAATGTAAGACTGTAGATATCAGAAAAAAGCGATGATGCCCCAGCATTGATCGCGCGTGTACATCTTTCTTGGACTCCCTTTCCAGAATTCAGAAAAAAGTTGCAAGCAGAGATGGATTTTGACCACCTTCGAAGTATGAATGGTGTATCTAAGATCCCGTACGTAGCGTTGGCATCAGGCTCTACTCTACATGTGGCGAATTGAGGCTTCCTCAAGTCATCCGTGGCGGATATTAACTTGTGGAGAAATGAATGTTGTTTTATTTTTTGTCGAAGGAGAAATGAATATGGTTTAGATGTCCTAGTTTTGTAGTGCATAATTTTAGCAACAGTCCAATCGAAGAAAACGAGTATAAATAGAGTTATCACATCATGAGTAACCCCTCCAAAAAGAAGGATATAGGTAATTGCCACATCGAGTTTGGGGAGCTGATGCTTCTTGAAGCGATTGAACAAGGCAAAAGTGATCGCAACCTCAATGAAGGCTATGAAGGGGAAAATTTAGCTCCATTTGGAACCCATTACCAACACTTTTGTGTGGAGCACCTCGTACATGTAATGGAGTTCTATTGATATCACCTTTAATGCATCTACCGCAGAAACTTTGCAAAAATATTCATGGCTTATGCTGCGTTCTACATTTGGGTAGAAGGGATTTGAGAGGAAGACCTTAAAGATATGAAAGAAGAAGTAAGCATGCTTCACCACCGTGCTCTCAGTAAGCTTTGGTTCTTCTTCATTAGAATATTTACAACCTGGATCTTCGAGTTCTTCAACCAGCCACACCAATTCATGCTTACTTAGATTTTTCTGTATGAGCATCGATTCCTTGAGCCTCAGGAGGCTCGAGAGATAAAGTGCAAGTGTCCTCTCCGCATTTTTTATGACCCCGGCAAGAAGCACTAGCATCGTTTGGATCACTAGTGACTTGTCACTAGGAAATATCTGCACAAAAACATAGATGGCAATACCGACTTGGAAGATGAGACTGAGTAGGTGCCGTCACCAGAGTGACCTATCCTCTAAAGAGAATGCAATAATGGTATCTAGACTACCAAAATGTAACAATAGAAATGGGTCCAAAATGCTTGAAGTGCTCTGTCTATTTCAATTGCATGAGCGAACAAATTGCCTTGGCTATGAGAGATAAGGCCGATCTCGAATGCAACTACCCAATCAACTAGGAAATAGGCCAATCACGAGGAAAACAATGGGGGGGTCACTATTTTCTTTCTAAGAGGTGCACATAGAATGAGAAAGACCTGAAGCGAAAGGCTTAGTATAATGATGCCCCAAATATTCCATTTGTTCCACAGATCGAAAATTGAGCTAAATGTCATGCTTTTGCTTAGTGTGAATTTTTCTTTACACCTCTCGATACAATTTTGCCTTGAATAGGAGGAACGGTGGGGATTATATATACACATGTTGAGATTGTTCCTTGCTTATTTGTTAGAAGAAAGAATATATTCAAAAATCCAAGAATAACTATTCATTCCGTAAATAAATATAAATAAGGTATCTCATGCATTAAATGATAGAAGAAAAGTATTTCATCAATGATTATTTTATTGAGATGTTTGGTCATATCACATCTAACAAGACACTTGAAATTATTAATGAATCAGATATATCTAACAAGCTAGATGCACATCTCGTCAGCTCTGCATCGTCGGAGCCGCTCCCTCTCGCTGGTAGAGATTCCCTCTTCCGATTCTATGGAAGTTTTCACCACCATACCATAAACTCCCGGTAAGAATCCTGTCCTCCGAATGTAGCATTTTCCCCCACACGCCATGGATACCCATCTAGCAAACCCTAAATCCTCTTCCGCTGGAACAAACCCTAACCCCCCTTCTGCTGGATCTCAATAGCGCTGAAGGAATCGTCTACGGACTTTGTATTCTACCACAAAACCTTCGGAGCTCCCTTCAATTTTCCCCTTTCCAAAACCACAAACCTCAACTAGTAGAAAAAGTGTCACGCCCCGAACCCTGAGCACGCGCACATCCCATTGCGGTCAATAGAAATATGCGACTTTCCAGGACACGTCGCCGACCCATTCTTTTTTTATTATTATTACACATGCGGGCGAAACAAATCTCCTGACAACATTTAACTTGGGATAGAAAAGCAGGCAATCAATTACAACCAAACAAGCTTTCTTATAAACACATAGGTTTATATACAACACTGGATTGTCTACAAAATAGATAGGCTCAACAAAAAGGGAACTATCCTAAGATCAACTTGTCAGACACGTTCGCCGATTCTTTAGCCTTCACCTTCTGAACTCCAGGACTTCCGGTCCTCCACGACCGTCATCTAGGGACCTGAAATATTATCCCACAACCGGGATGAGACAATGTCTCAGCGAGTCCTACCCTCTAAGACCCGATTAGGAAGAAAATACGCCTCAGGGCGCTCTAGCCACACAAATAAGATAGAGGGCTTACATCACCTTAGTCCATTTCCTACACTTCAGTTTAATCAATAAATATTGACAACCACATCATCCAAACAATTCAATTACTTAGATCGATTCAGCGATTAATCGACTCAGTCGATTACATGTCATCAAAACCACTCTCCGATCATCTCAAGCGTTCCAATTCCAATTTCACTCCCGGCTCAACGAGCCAAACTTAATCAATCGTCCAATATAAACCACGGTCCAAAGGACACGACCTATCTTTAGGTGGTAAATTATGGCCCCATTGGGCGCGACCTTTAATAGGTGGCAGGTTACGGCCTTATCAGGCGCGACCCCTATCGGGTGGCAATTTACGGCCCAACGGGCGCGACCTCTGTCAGGTGGTAATTTACGGCCCAACGGGCGCGACCTTTATCAGGTGGCAATTCACGGCCCAATGGGCGTGACCTTTATCAAGTGGCAATTTACGGCCCTAGTGGGCACGACCAATTCCCAATTCGGTGGTATATCACGATCCAACAGGGCATAGCCGAGCTTCAATGATTTTCTAGATCCACTCACAACCTTTCACGATCAAAATCCAATCGAATACCAACACTAAACGGATTTAGGATGAATCCCCACATAAACATCCATTCAATCAATCAATACAAACCGGTCCTACCAACCACTCACAGTGCCAAAAACCGACACCGGGTATTTTCAAGTTAAATACCAAAACTTTTCCAATTTCACACAATTCCACACTTTAGAGTAATTAACCATAATCATCATTTTCACTCAATTTCTCAATTTAACATATAATTAGCACAAACCAACCGCACTGCCACGATCAGGGTGAAATTCTAAAGACCGGCCATCCCGGCATAATTTTCGAAATTATTAAATAATTAAATTTAATTCCGAAAATTAAATAATTAAATATTATATTATAATAATATAATTTAATAAAATAATATTTGTAAATTCGAAATAATTATTTAATTAAAAATAATTAATTAGGGCTTAAACAAGATTACATTAATTTAATCATACAATTAGCCCTAATTAAACCTCCATTAAGCTAATCATTCAACTAATCTAATCTAACCACCTAACCTAATTAGACTAATCTAAACACCCCTTAAGCATAATTAACTCACTAAGCAGGGATTAGAGGATAAACTCACCGGTTTTGCGTTCCGGTGAGTCCACGACGCCAAGGCGGGCGATAAACCTCAAAGCGGCAACACCAACGGAGGCTGGGAAGGGCTCAAAAACGGGCCACGAAGTCTCCAAAACCTTGCTGTCTTCTGCTTCTGATCTAGGCTGAATTGCAGAGAAGAAACCAACAACTTCAATGGCGAAAACGGGCCGATCGAGCTCCGGCAAGCGGGTGGTTGGCAACCGGCGGCTCCCGGGGGTCTTGGGGATCTTGTAGGAGGTTGGGATGGGCAAAGGAAGGGTCAGAAAGGGGCGAAATAGCAAGAAAACGCGAAACAGGTGGAACCGGGCGAGTCCAGGCAGTCCGGCGGGCCGTTCCTTTACGATGTATTTCAGGAGGCTACAAGGCTCTTTTCTGGACGCCGTCAAGTTCTCCTGTACGGTTTGGATGTCACGGAGACGATGGTGGGTGGAACGATGGTTGATTCGACCGGGAAGACTACTTTTTACTCGAATCTTTGACGAAAGGTTAGCTGAAGCAAAAACTAAAATGAGGGAAAACATGGGAGGAAAACGAGTCCGATGGGCATGCGATGGTCTTGGGCAGTTGCTGCTCAATTTCTCTAGTTTTTGCTGAGCTTCTCACCTTCCTTAACAATGGAGAAAGCCAAGAAATGGGGAAGAAGAAGCTGATGAAGAGGAGGGGCTCCCTTGGTGGCTCTCTAGCTTGCAACACTTGTCAATCTCTCCTTCCACTTGCCCCCACCATGACATCGCATGCCATCAGCCACTCTCTCTCCTCAAGCTTCCTCCACAAGCTTGTTAATAGGTGCAAAATGTCCCTAGCCCCATGGCATACGAATTTTAGACATTTATGCATCAAATTCAATTAATTCTCACTCAATTCCATCCAATTGAAGCTCAATTAAATCAACCCGTGTGTCCTCAACCTTCTTATGACTTTTCCCCATCAAGTGATCCAACTTGCATCCCAAAGATTCCATTAAAAACGGCCATCTGACAATCTCGAACAAAAACGACCTTACTTTGCTTTTCTGCCAAAATCTCGGTTTGTAGAAAAATCTTATGGAGATGAGTCGACATTCCTAAAATGAATTGTGACTTGACAAAAATTCCAATTTCTGTAATCAGGTTCAATTTCACGGTTAATTTCAATATGGCGCGACTTTAGCGCGTCATAATCTACCGGGTAACTTTTAGGAATTTTCAGTGCAATTGACCTGTGGTTGATTAATTTCAAGCCACAAAGTACATCTTCGACACATTGGCGACTCTCAGTTGTCGTAGGAATCTCAAGGTTTCAAATACGTACACAGGGTACTAAAACAACAGAGAAATCAGTCTAGTGCCGATCAACAAGAATTGTGCAATTAGGTGGAATCACCCACGTTGAATTACATGGTTCTGTTGAATCGACTTATTTCCGGTCTCTAATCAATCTGTGCCGTAATGACCCTTACAGATTAGCACGGTCGAGCAGTCGGTTCCTGGTTGAATTCTCAAGTCTATTGCGTTTAGATTCCTTAACAGCTTCACCTGATAGACTAGTTATCTCGTGAGTGGCCAACTCAGAGAAGAGAGCTATAGGCGCAAAGATGGAATGCCCGACTTATTCAATTGAAACCAGAATTGGAAAATCAGGATGTCACAAAAAGCTTGTAATCTGTTGTTGGTATGGAGCACCAGGATGAGAATCAACGTCGTCTACTACCCTGTGCAAAAGTTTAGGCCATTTATGGTCAAAAAGTGATGTGGTTGAAGTGCAATAGGAAATCCCTCCCAACAAACGAATAGAATGTTGTCATACTCTCTTTGGTAAGCTATACTCGAAACCCAATGTGAACTTTCAAGCATTCAGCAACACTATGAAGAAGGCGTGGAAAACAGAGGCTATTGTGTGTACACAGAAAGAACCAGGGCTTTTTTCCTTTGTATTTGAATTAGAGGAAGATAAGGAGAGAGTTCTGAAGTCCAGACCATGGTCCTTTGCTAGCAACCTATTAGTGTTAAAGCAATGCGAGCCAGAAATCCCAGAACACTGCTATAATTTTTCCAGATCTGATTTTTGGGTGCGTATTGTTGGTTTACCCCGGGATGGCTCATAGAAGAAGTCTATTCTGATGTTGCTGGTAAAGTGGGAGTAGTCAAGGAAATACAATTAGAGTCCAGAGGAATCAGCCCCTATAAAACCGATAAAGTCAAAGTGGAGTTGGAACTTTTAGCCCCTCTCAAAACAGGGGCTTTAGTGAAGATCGGGAACAAGAATCTATGGGTGGAATTCAAATATGAAAGTCTCCCTCACTTCTACTACTCATGTGGTTGAATCGGGCACTACGCATCATATTGTGAGGAGATACCATATGAAACAACTAATTGGGCAGCTAACAAGGTTGGTAAGTACGAACCTTGGCTCAAAGCGGAAATAAGTGATTGCAGTCCACATTGGGAAGCATTTTATGGTAAGGCTGATCCAAATCAGGAAGAAGAAGAATCAGTCCCTGAAACTCCCTTAATGACAGTCAATATGGAAGTTGCTGCTTGGACAGAAGCTGAGACAAATACCAACCCTCGGAACAAAAAAAAAGAGTTGACAGCCCATCTTCAAAGGAGGGCAGCGAGGAAGGAGATAAAAGTACAGCAGTAAAAGAAGGGCGTGGAAAACAAATATTGTACCTAGAAGGTCCTAATGAAGCAGGATCAAAAACTACAGGTGGTGATGTTAAGAAAATGTTGAAGTATCAACAAGCAAAAAAACAGAATAGAGCAGAATTTACCAACTCTTATGTTCTTGATGAAATGGAGTTATTAGAGACCCCCGTACAGCTGGTAAAAGAGGGGAAGGATTGGCCTTTAGTGGCTAGCCCTAATAAGCCACCAAAAACGCCATGAAAATCCTAAGCTGGAACTGTCAGGGGCTGGGCAATCCCCTGACAATACATGAAATTAGAGCCTTAATGGCTCAAGAATGGCCCAATATGGTCTTTTTGATGGAGACCAAAACAAGGAGATGATGGTAGATAAAATCAAAAGAAAACTACAATTCCAGCATATGTTTATAGAGCAACCAATCGGCATTGCTGGTGGCTTGGTGCTTATGTGGAATGAGGAGGTGGATGTTAAAATAAATTCGAGTTCGAAAGAATATATGGATGTGGAATGCAAGGATCCTTCAAGTGGCCATATTATGAGAGTTACTTTCATACGTGCTTCGACAACTTTTACAGAGAGACTTCTATTATAGCAAAAGATACGGGATTTGCACTCCAACAACCGTCATCAATGGTTTTGTGTGGAGGACTTTAATGAAATCCTATATAGTTGGGAGAAGGCTGGGAAGAGGGAAGCTGATCAACAACGAATAGCAGCCTTTCGGGAAATGCTTAATGTTTGCTCCTTAATGGATATTGATACAAAAGGTTGTGCTTTTACTTGGGCCAATAATAGAGATGGTGAAAATTTAGTGAAGAAGAGGCTGGACAGAGCATTATGTACAATAGAGTGGAGAATTACCTTCCTAAATGTTGAAGTGGTGGCTCTCCCAGCGGTTGGTTCAGACCACGGTCCATTTTTACTGTCTCTACGTCTTGTTAGGGAGAAAAGAAGGAAGGAATTCAAGTTTGAAGCCTATTGGATGGAGGAAGAAGAGTGTGGGGAGATTATTAAACGCTGTTAGGGAGGTGACCAGCACTATCAAACAACCTTGTCCTAGAAAATACAGCATGTAACAAGGGAATTGACAGCATGGAGCAACACTAAATTCTCTAACGCCTCTCTCCAAATTAGAAGTCTAAAAAAGAAACTTACTGATATCACAAATGGGGACTCTGAACTTTCCAGCAAAGAGGAATGCCAAGAAATTAAAGAAAATATTGAACGGCTTTGGCATCGGGAGGAGATGTATTGGGGAATGAGGTCTCGTATAAATTGGCTGCGTTGGGGAGACAGGAACTCAAAATATTTCCAAGCCACCACAGTCCAATGAAGACAACGGAACAGAATTTCTATGTTACGCCTTAATGAAGACACTTGGTGTAGGGACCAAACAATATTAAAACAGCACATAAAGGAGTTCTACTGCTCCTTATATGAATCAGAGGGTCCCAAAGAGTTTCAACATATTCTGGACATGTGTCCAACTGTCATTAATGCGCAAATGAATGAGGGCCTCATGATCCCAATTTCTATGAAAGAGGTAAAAGAAGCGGTTTTTCAGCTAGGTACACTAAAAGCCCCCAGCCCGGATGTTCTGAATGGACAATTTTATCAACATTACTGGGAGGAGATCAAGCTGGATGTGCTGAATATGGTCAGAAACTTCTTTGAATCAGGTGGGTTCGACCCCCTTCTTAACAAGACTTACATAACCCTCATTCCTAAAGTCAAAAACCCCATAAAGTATTTGTCAGTTCAAACCAATTAGTCTATGCAACTTCAGCTACAAAATCATCTCAAAGGTCTTAGCAAACAGATTGAAACCATGGCTTGATGAGATAATAGCCTATGAACAAAGCGCCTTTCTTAAAGGACAACAAATACAAGATAACATTTTTATAGTTCAAGAAGTGTTGCACCAGCTGAGAATTAGAGAAAGAAAGAAGAAATTCCAAGCAGTTCTTAAACTGGATATGAAAAAGGCCTATGATAAGGTGGAGTGGGATTTCTTAAAAATGAGTATGCTGAAGATGGGGTTTAGCGCAAGATGGGTTGAGCTGGTCATGACATGTGTTTCCACGGTGACATATAGTGTTAAAGTGAATGGCGATCAAACCCGGTATTTTACACCCACATGAGGATTAAGACAAGGAGATCCATTGTCACCCTATCTATTCATATTAATGGCTAATGTTTTCTCCTGGATGATGCACAAAGCAATTGAAGATGGGAGCCTCAAAGAAATAAAACTAAACAGGTATTGTCCCACATTGTCTCAGCTATTATTTGCCGATGATGCAATAATTTTTATGGATGGGACAGTTTAAGAATGCCAAAATTTGTCAAATCTCCTGAACCAATATTGCTATGCAACTGGTCAAGCTATCAATTTAAACAAATCAGGAGTGTTCTTCAGCAAGGGTTGCCCCGAATCCTTAAAGAGTAATATGGCCTATGAGTTGCGAGTACCTATTATTGACAAAACAGAGAAAGACCTAGGAATTCCATCTGATTGGGGACAAATAAAAAAGGAGATGTTTTCATGGATTCTGGTGAGGGTGAACATGAAGCTTGAAGGCTGAAAAGAAAAGCTATTATCTAAAGTTGGCAAAGAAATATAGATAAAAGTCGTGGTACAGGCTCTTCCTCAGTACGCTATGTCATTTTCAAAATTCCAATCTCAGTTTGTAAAGCCATAGAACAACGGATAGCAGCTTTCTGGTGGAAACAAAACGAGTCCAAGAGAGGAATGCACTGGTAGAAATGGGAAATTTTGAAATGCAGAAAAGACGAAGGGGGTCTTGGGTTTAAAGACCTAATCATATTCAACAAGGCAATGTTAGCCAAACAAGCCTGGAGACTTTCACAATCACCTTCAGCTCTATGGGGCCAAATCCTAAAAGGAATATACTATCCAAATGGGGACCTATGGAAGGCAAACACAGGACAAAGACCCTCTTGGGGGTGGCCCAGTCTTCTTATTGGCCGAGACACTTTAGAACCGGAGGTGAAGTGGATAGTGGGAGATGGGCAAAGCATTAACATATGGAGAGACAGATGGCTTCCAAGAGGAGTGATAGGAGGACCAGTAAACAAGGATGATCCTGAGATGGTAGCTGAACTAATAAACAATGAAAGGAGACTATGGGAGGAGTCTAAAGTTCAAACGCTCTTTGATGAACAAGTTGCTAAGGAAATTCTTTCAACTCTACTCAGCACTCAATCACAGCCAGATAGGCTCATCTGGATGGGGAATCATTCAGGGTCTTACACAGTCAAAAGCGGCTATAACAGAGTATGTTCAATGACCAATCATCCTAACCCCAACAGAGCAACAACCTCCTATCAGCCACTTAGATCCCTCTGGATTAGGCTATGGAACACTCCAATTCCCCCTAAAATAAAATTCTTTCTCTGGAGCATATGCCAAAATGCAATCCCAACCAAGGAAAATCTCTTCAGAAGGAGAATATTACCTGACCCCCTGTGTCCACTCTGTCTTCACCATCCAGAAACAGCAGAACACTTGTTCTTCTTGTGCAAAAAGACAAGGAAAATATGGCTTGACCCGCGCCTTAACCTATATGACAAAACGATATCAGTAACCCGCATCAACAAGTGGTTTGCAGATCTTCAACGCAAAAATAGAGTTACCTTCAGCAGACATGGTGGCAAGCACGATCTGGTTGATATAGAAGCTTCGAAATGACTACATCTTCAGATCTCGACCTCCCAATACCGAATCAATCGTAGATCTTGCTCACACCCAGGTTCGGGCCTTCTCCAGATGGAACCAGAAGAAAGAACAGCAGAAATCCAGCAGGTCAGACATAACAGAATTCTGGATGGCTCCGAACTAGGGGTGAGCGGGTCCAGGGTGGGTAGGGTCTAGACACTGACCCCGTTCCCTACCCCGTTATAACCGGTTCTCCTTTTTTTGGACCCCCGTTCCCTACCCTGTTTTCTTGGACCCCGTTCCCCGGCCCACCCCGTTTTTCCGGTCCGGGAACGGGGTTGACCCTGTTTTCATTGGACCCTGTTTTGCATAAACTCAGAATTGAATAGAGATCTGGCCATTCAACAACAGCGATGCTTCTTTTACACTCTTCGACGGGCAAGCAAATTTTCGGTGATGCTGAAGTAGACCATTTAGCACAACACCACAATTCCTCAAGAAAGATTGTGGGACCCACAATTCCTAGAGTTGAGCAAAATTTACCTCCCAGAGAGTACCTGAAATATTTTTGCGCCGTAGAACCTTGACTGCAGTAGTTCAATCTATACAGTGGCTAGAAGCCTGTCCAACAAGAAGAAAGATTAAGAAAATGCTTTCCACCAACTCGTGCGTTATTAGAAAATAGAACCAACAAAAAGGTGCTAAAACATGATATTGATGATGCGTTCAGATAGCAAAAATGGTTATGGCAACGGATCAAGTGCTAGAGGCGTCTCTTGTTTATAGATATGGAAACTGAGAAGGGTTATCACAACATGAAATTGCTAGGGTCAAAGTTGATCCCAAATCTGATTTAGCAGATTAGTTCATTTCTTGCAAGATGGAAACGCTTTGGAAATCTCTCTGGAATATCTACAGAAAATTTCTATGGTCTCAATCCTAATTTTCAAAGCCAGAAGAATAATAAGAGGAAGGACATTTGGGTCCCTAAAATGACGTGCAAATCTCTATATGTTGAACCATCCTTAGCAGTGCTGTCGTGAAAGATACAGGGTTCTTCTTTATCCTAAGATTCTAGGAAGAGCAGTAGCTTTACCAAAAAGGCAAGAATAATACTGTTGGTGGTGATTCTTAATGAATGAGTATGGCAATGGGTGAATGATGATGCAAATCTTTTAGATAATGCTTTCACTGAGCTTAACTCTAGTGATATTAACTCTGCCAATTCTGTCATGAAGAAGCTTGATAAGCAGGATGCTCTTCCTGCCGTAAACTCTATTGATGCTGATGAAATGCTTAAAAGTGTGTTGTGAATGCAGACAAGATCAAGGAAGACAGCAACAGTTGGATGCAGATTTAAGGACAGAAATAATGCTAGTGTGAAAAAAGAATACAAAATGACTAATGTTACCTGATGGACAGCACAATCAGAATGGCTTGGATCCCAGAAAACAGAACAGAAGCACTCCCAAATCTGATTTAAAACAACAAGCTGTTGTTATACTAGGGTTATAGAGTTAACCATAAAATCGATATTCTAAATATAGCTTCTGTATTGATCCAAATGTGACAAGATGAGAGACAAATTGGTACTGCAGCAGGGGACGCGGCGACGTCGGGTCGACGCATATCGGCCCAGCCGGTGGCTTCGACGGGCTGCTTTGGTATCGCGGCCGGTGAGGGCGGCAAGGATCGACGCGGCTTCAGCCCGGTGTCGCCGAGCGAGCAGGGGGCGTCGTTCGGGCGGCGGTAGATCGGCGACGGGGAGATTTGCGAACGCGAGATTTGCGGGGGTCGCCGACTTCGCGGCGAGGGGCGATCGAACGGAGATTTGCGGGTCGGGCGTCGGCGAGGCAACAGCAGCGGAGTGGGATGAGGCGATCGAACGGAGGCGGCGTCGGTGCTCAGGTGCGAGCTCGGCGGGGGTCAGCGACTTCGCGGGCAAAACCGGTGGCGCTCGGCGGGGGTCAGCGGCTCAGCGAAGCTTCAGATGACCGGCGGAATGGCGGCGGTGGTGCGAGCGCGAGGGGGGTGACGATTGACGAGAGCGGCAGAGGCGGCGTCGGTGCTTGGGTGCTTCGCGATTTAGGGATTTCGGCAGAGATGGTAAGGAAAGGAGAAAGACACAGACAGATTAGGTTTTGCTCGTGTGTTTTGGGGGCTTCAAACCGGTTCCCAAACCGGTTCTACAACCGGTTCCCAAACCGGTCCGGTCGATCCGGTTCCTGGGTGGGTAATCCCTCGGAACCGGTTCCCGGACCGGTTCAAGCGGTCGATATTTGGGAACCGGTTCCCGACCCTGTTTTCCGGGTGGGCCGATCCGGGAACCGGGTTGACCCGGACCGGTTGCACACCCCTACTCCGAACAGTAATAGCTTCAAGCTGAACGTAGATTGCTCTTGGAAGAAGGGAGAAGAAAAAAGCTTGGTCGCTGGGATTATACGGGACACGAGCGGCTTAGTGATCGACGAATTTGCTGATGAGATTTGGGCTGCATCTTCTATGCACGCCGAAACCCTAGCACTTCTGCACGCGTTGAACTTTCTGAACCAACAAAGAGGAAGTAAAGTGGGTGCAGTTCAATTTGAAGACAGAAGCTGGGAAGTACAATGTGACAATTTCGCACTCGTGGAGGCCAGTTTGGGCCGGGCTGCTAATTCATGGGCTGTGACAAATTTAGTGTCCGAAATCAGAGAAATCCTTCAATAGCTTTCATTCGTAAAACTCTCCTACTGCCCCATGGAAGCAAACCATGCAGCCGATTGGATCGCCAAAGCGCATCGCCTCAAGTCTTTACCCACAAATTGGTTATATGCACCACCACAACCCCTTTTAAATATTTTATGTTCTGAAGCTAATTTAACGTCTACTTGTAATCCTTGTTTTAAATGAAAGAACGTCTTATTTCCGACCAAAAAAAAAAAAAAAAACAAGCTATATCATTGTACTTGTACATGATTCAGGGGAAAAGGAGGAGATGATTGCATAGAATGAATGGATAAAGACCTCCCGACGGCTCGAAGCCCCGAACAGCGACAGAGCAAAGGAGGTGGGAGAAATGAAAAGTACAATCGCATCTCCTCTTTCAAGTTTGGAATCAAATAATTAAAAAGAAAAGAGAGCATATTGTCCTCACGCAAAAAGAAAAATCCCAAATTGAAATTCTCTCTTTGGGTGATGATTAGTGACTACTTTGAAGAATTGAGCAGATTCATAGTTGGGATCTCTCATTGCCGGCATTGTACTCTTTCCCTGAAAATACTTTAATAATTAATTATTTGGAGAGATAGAACTTTCTACATTGTCGCAGAGGGTCCGACGTTGGCTACTTTGTGGAGAGCAACTAATGTTGGACTCGTTTGAGGATCATAATCGATTCTGGAAATCTTCCAATACTTTCTGGTTTCGTCTCTCAAAGTTCTTCCGAGTTTTAATTTTGTTTCAAAATATCCTAGAATTTGACCAATTTGAATCGACATTCTCTCTCGGCTCATTTTTGGTGATATTGATTGCTGGCAAACAATAATCATGTGCTCATCGTGCACACATTTCGCGCCCTTTCTTGGGACATTCTCCTATGAATCACATTATTCCGTGCCACTCCTGTGCACAATCTAACACTAAAAAAAATCAATTTTTAAATTTCATTTATTTCGCGGAAAACATTTTCCTCATTTTTTAGCATTTGGTGCACTTTGAAAAATCAATCATTGAAAATTTTATACTTAAATTCAAGAAAATAATTTCAGCAAAATAATATGACTGTATATTAACTCTAGGACCCAAAACTCTATGCTTTGACATGGGAACCCCAATACCGGTTTCTGGGTCCATGACATTCTGGACCACATCTCCAACCCCCAGGCTCAAGCCCCTCAAAGCCAAGCCCAAGCTGCCAATGCCTATGCCTAGGTTCGTTGAGGCCAAGCCCGAAGCCCTGGAGCCCTTGCCCAATGTCCTGACAACCGACCCCAAGTCCACAAAGGCAAAGCTTATGTCTCTAACTTTTGAGCTCTAGTCCTTGACAATTAGGTTCGGGTCCATAAAGGCCTCACGCGGGGCCTTAGCGCTCATACTCGAGTTCCTAGTTAATGAAATGTTCGTTACAAGCATTACAAGCATGCGTTCATCGACTAGGAATTATTTTACCACAACGAGTACAGGGAACTTATTGAGTCAAAATAATCAAAATTCAAGGTATATCTAAACAAAGTTAGGTGTAGGTAGACTTCGAGAGTCGGGCTCATTGCAGGATAATTTTTTATATTGTTCTTGATTATGGGGAACTAAGTTGACAGGTAAGGTATCAGTTTTGATGATGTCCTTTTTTCACACGCTTAAAAAAATATTTAGTAACAAAAAAAGTTAAACTTGACCCAAAAAAAAAAAAAAACAAAAAAAAGTTAAATAAGTGTTTATTTAGAGTTACGACATATTTTAGCTTTAAATTTTAGAAACCTAGCAACTTTCCCAAGCTAAAACTTTTCATATCTTTCCAAAATAAATATTTATTGACAAGTCGATTTGGTCATACTTTTTAAAGTAAAACATTCTCATCTTTGCAAGAAAAGTCTAAAATAGGAAGAAGTAATTTCCTCCATGTTTTAGGAATACAGGTTACTAACATTTGTAGAGAAAAATACTGAGAACGAAATCTCCACCCTCGCACTCCTCCGAAGTTTACCATGCGGTCATATCCAATGCATTGAGTTAAAATTTGGTGTAACACTGCTATCGAATAAGAAAGACGCCTCAAGAAAGCATAACAAAATTCTTTGCAATCATCATTTGGCTCGAACCAAGATCCGCGGTATAAAAACTACCAATCCTGAACCTAACGAGAACTCCTGCCGTAACTAGAAGGGGTCAAAGTACACAATGATGTTCCACCGTCTCTACTGTGGTCAGTCCTCATCTGTCCCCGAGCCTTCCGAACTCGAACCCTTCTTAGGCAACGTGCCATTAGCAGTCTTGCCTTTCTATTTCGAGTCCTGCTCGTCAGCCTCATCTTCGCTGTACTCGCTCTCATAATCATACTCCTCTTCGATCCCGTCCTCCACGATGGACTCTTCCAGTGCAGCGCCGCCCCTAGTGCCTGCACGAGTCCTTTCGAGAACTTTGACCTTTGAGTTCACTTTTTTGTCGCAACCAATCCACGAATCACACAAGCAGTAACACATCAAATTGTAGTTCCCTTCCACGGGGGCCAAAAACTTGCCCATGACCAACCTCGAGCCACTCCTCACCTTCTCCACTGCTTCTCTGACGGCCTTACTTTTTTCCTTTGCATCTGCTCCCAATCCCTCCATAGTCTCCTCAATTGCCTTAGAGGCAGCACTTACAGCGGCCGCTTCATCCATGAAACTTAACTTCTGAGAAAACCAAACGTCATTGGAGTTGGGGTCTGCCAGAAGAAACCAGAAACTTTATTCTTCATGGAAAGGATACCGCGGTGCGTGAGGTAGGGCGCCGATGAGTCCGTTATCTCTTTTGAGTGTAACCCAAGCCTGAATCGTGAACACATCACCCTCTTGTATGCCTTCTCCACCTTCAGTCTCGCATGTAACGTCTATTGATAGAGAAGGCATCATCTGCAGAACTCTCTCTATGTCTTGTACTCGACTTTGGAAATGTTATTTCATCAAAGTTTTAGTTTCAGATACGACTCGACTACATCTAGCAATCAATAAGTGGAAGACACGCCCGAGAACAAACTAAATGACTCCGATTTAAATTGAGCATTTCATCGAGCAGAAGGTAGGCATCTCGGCCCTGGGTCCAAATGCAACAGCGAAACAGTAATTCGCTACCACACCATCACGGAGACAATATTACAGATTCGGACTATCCAGTGAATTTCAATAGCAGTTAAATCTTTCACAAATAGAAATTAGAATTCTCGGTCACTGTCCAACGCGAAGAGCATCTGAAGATAGAACCTGAGCTCATACTCAACATACCTTGGGTTTTAGCTTCGAACGGCAAGCAGATCGAAGAATAGAGTTCCTAGATACTTCAGTGATGAAAATCGTGCTCGATGAAAAGCTGATCGAGCTAGAATGAAACTCTTCGAGATCTCGGATCAGGATACAGAGCAAAACAGGGGTGGGTGAAGCTGCACGACTCAAGAACGGTGAAAGGCGTAGGTCGGAGAAGGCTATGACGGCCTGAAATCAACAAATAAATCTGTCGTTGGCGGCTGATGCCAGTGAACGAGCCTCGAACGAAATCCAAGTACCACAAGCTTTCTTCGCTTGGAAAACAGAATGGGACCGGGGAGAGCTAAGCTCGACTTTGCCAGAGACGAGCGCGATATCGGATTGCGTTGGATGACAACCGAGAAGGATGAGAGAGAAGGGACAAGAGAGAGAAGGAAATCTATTGCAGACGTCTCTCACGCCCTTCCTCTTGTTTTTGGCTCCTGCTCTGATACACGGGCGCCACGGAGAATAAAAGAGAGAGAAGGCTTTTTGCGGTGTGTTCTCTAATTGATTGATTTAAAGCTTTGGGCCCGAGAGAAAGAAGTTGTTTCGTCGTATGTTTTTACGGGTCAAAGTGAGGTAAATTGGGTTTCAATGAATTGGGCCAATGCCAATGGATAAATGGCCAAATTGGCCGTCTTTTTAATATTAAGGTTAATACCCTGAAAAACTCCAAACCTGTACACTTATAACGAATTTACCACAAACTATTTTTTTGACCATTAAAAACTCCAAACCAGTATACTTTTGACAAATTTACCCCAAACTGGTACACTTGTAACAAATTTACCCTTTGTCAGTTTAATAACACGTGACAGTTGACTAGTATACCGATTTGGGATTTTACGCGTCGTTTGTCACAGTTTACAATTTTTGTGATTTTTTTGTGGTATTAATCTAATTTAGCAAAGGGTATATTTGTCACAAATTTACCAATTTGGGGTTTTTTGGGGTCGAATAAATTAGTTTAGGGTAAAATTGTCATAAATATACAAGTTTAGGGTTTTTCATGGTAAAAAAATAGTTTAGGGTAAATTTGTCATATGTGTACCAATTTGGAGTTTTCAGGGTATTAACCCTTAATATTATTACCTATTTTTGTTATTTTTATCAATTTATTGTGTTTATTACGACATGCATATTTGATTTATAATTCAAGTGTCAACGATCGACGTGAAAGAATCTATTCATAAACTTAAAAGGTAAAAGAATTAATAATCAGCCATTCTGCAAATAAACACAAGCAATGTATCTCATGCATTAAATGGTAGAAGAAAAGTATCCCCTTCATGATTAGTGTAATATGACAGAACCTCGAACGTTCCATTTGTTCCACATATCCGAAATGGAGCAATAAGCCAAATTTTTTCTTAATTTGAACTTTATCACTCCTCTATATATAATTTCAGTTCGTAATGAGGAATAGCGAGAAATGTATATGCATGCATATTGAAATGGTTCCTTATTTGTTTGTTAGAAGAGATAATCTATTCAAAGACCTAAATAGGAGAAAGAATCGTGAAACAATTATTCCGCAAATAAAAAAGAGCAAAGTATTTCATGTATTCAATGGCTGAAGAAAAGTATCTCATCCATGATTAGTTTAATATGGCGAAACTTCAGATGTTCCATTTGTTCCATAAAATACGAAATGGAGCAAAATACCACGTTGTTACTTAATTTGAATTTTATCACCCATCTCTATATAATTTCAGTACAAAAGGAACACTAGTGAATGTATATGTATACATATTGAAATAGTTTTTCTTGTTTGTTTGTCAGAAGAAAATTTTTTCTCAAAAAACCTAAGAAGGTAAAAGAATCATGAACCAATCATTACACAAATAAACACAAGAAAAGTATTTCATGCATTTAATGGCTGAATAAAAGTATCTTATCCATGATTAGTTCAATGTGACAAAACCTCGAACATTCCATTTGTTCTTTAGATCCAAAATGGAACAAAATCCAATGTTTTTGCTTAGTTTGAATTTTAGCACTCATCTCTATATAATTTCGGTTCATATAGAAAGAACATTAGGGAATGTATATGTATACATGTTGAAATGGTTTTTCTTGCTTGTTTGTGAGAAAAAAAAAATCTATGGGCTTTGAAATTCCTAACCGATAAGGACTTTTACCATCATATTGCCCGCTTCTTGTTTGGTGCTTTGTGTCACCTTATTTGGAAGAAGAGAAATAGTATCATTTTCTGGGGGGAACCCTAGGTGGTTTCGGCGATGAAAAATCATCTTATTAAGGTTGTAAAAGACAAAGCTCTTACTTTTACCAATGTCCCAGTTACTTCAAGGAATAGAAGACTCCAGAGAGGTTGGGGCTTCGACCCCTCGATCTTCGAGCATCATACATATTCCTAATGCCTCGCATCACTACTGTCTGCTTTGAACTTTAGCTTATCTCTACTTAGGCTCTTCGTTCTTCGTCCCTTCCTCTGGATGTTGGTCGAGGTTTGCTGGGCTGTTTTAGTAGTTGTGCCTTTTGCAGTGTGTCCTTTTGACTGTTGTTAGCTTGGTTGTGTTCTTGCTGTTGCCTTGTGGCTCTTCTTTGGCTCCCTTTCACTCTCTATGCTTGTAGCATTTAGAGAGTAAGTTTTTTTGGTGCCGTTTTTGTAAACTTGACCTTAGCTATTTATATATCTTACCATTACCAAAAAAAAAAAAAAAAAAATCTATTGAAAAACCTAAGAAAGTGAAGAAATCGTGAACCAATCATTATGCGACTAAATACATGCAAGGTATTTCATGTATTCAATGGCTAAAGAAAGGTATCTTATCCATGATTAGTTCAATATGACGGAATCTCAAACATTCCATTTGTTCTTTAGATCCAAAATGGAGCAAAATCTTATGTTTTTGCTTAGCTTGAATTTTATCACTCGTCTCTATATAATTTTGGTTCACATAGAAAGTATACGAGGGAATATATATATACATGTTGAAATGGTTCCTCATTTGTTTATTAAAAGAAAGAATCTACTCAAAACCTTAAGAAGGTAAAAGAATCATAAACCAATCATTGCGCCAATAAACACAAGCAAGATATTTCATATGGCTAAAGAAAAGTATCTCATAAATAATTAGTTCAATATGATGGAACCTTGACTGTTTCATTTGTTCCATAAATCCAAAATGGAACAAAATGCCATGTTTTAACTTAGTTTAAAATTTATCACTCCTCTCTATATATTTTGATTCATAATAGAAGGAACACTAGCAAATGTATATATATACATATTGAAATGGTTTTTCTTATTTGTTTGTCAGAAGAAAGAATCTACTCAAAAACCTAAAAATGTGAAAGAATCGTGAACCAATCATTACGTGAATAAACACAAGCAAGATATTTCATGCGTTCAATGGTTGAAGTGTCACGCCCCGATCCCCGGGCATGCACTCATACCTTACCTAGTCGATATAATAGTGACGTCCCAAGACGCATCGCTGACCCTTTCATTTTAATACACATGTGAATGCATATAGAAAATTCCCAGACAATAAAACAATGGGATAGGACAGTATGACCAATTTTTCTCGAAATACTTTTTTTTATAAACACACAGGTCTATACACAAAGGTTTACAAAAAGAATCGGCTCCCAACAAAAGAGAATTGTCCTATGACTAGCTAGCTGGACAAGATTGCCGATTCTTTGAGCTTCACCTCTTAAACTCCGAGGCTTCCAGTCCTTCACCAACACCGTCTAAGGATCTAAAAATGGTTATACAATAACTAGTGAGGCAATGTCTCAGTGAGTTCTACCCCCTAATACTTGATTAGAAAGCCAATAAACTTTGAGGCTGTCTAAGCACGACACGAGTTAGAGGACTTATCTTGGCCTCAGTTCCTCCCTGCAAATCAGTTCAATTCATAAACTTGCAACTAATCTATCACCATAGATCAAATCATTGATCAATTGATTCAGTCGATTACATGTCATCACGACCTTCCCCTGGCCAATTTAATATACTATATATGCTCAGCCAAAGGTGATAATAATTTGCTCACCCAAAGCTGATAATAAATTGCGCTCCCAAAGTTGATAATATGGTATACTATTTATATGCTCGCCCAAAACTGATAGATTAGGGCCCCTGGGCCATTATAGTATACCATTCCCACCATACAATCAATTCATAATTTTTACCATACCCGATAAAAATATACGTGCGTAAGTACACAGTCGGTCTTAGCCAAAATACTATAATTTCACTTTTGATTTTCCCACTTCTTTCAGCAGTCCAAAAATAGATTTTTGGCGTTGTAGATCGACGCCCGGTAATTTTCCAATTAATTATTAAAATTTCTTAATTTAGGAATTAAATCCTAAAATCACCAATAAATCAATTCAGCACAATTTAGCACTCAAATAATTAAACAGACCGCACCACGATAATCAACATAAAATTCTAGTCACTAGCTATCCCGGTCTAATATCCGAAAAATAAATAAATAAATAAATAATTACGAAAAATAATAAATAAATGCCGAAAATCCAACTTAGGCCTATAATGCCTAATTGGATGCCGAAACGGGCCCGGAAAAATTCCGAGGTTCGTTCAATAAATATTAAAACCTATTTACTCGTTAACTATACTAATCATTTGCCTAACATGCATTGGTAAGGCACTAAATTAATCAACCTAATTTAATCTATCCACCTAATTGCACTTAATTAAATCTAATCAAACCCTAAGCATCATTAACCTACTAAGCGAGGTTTAGTGAGTTAAACTCACTTGCTTATTGAACCGTTCGGTTTAATTTGATGGGAACGCGACGGGGCTCGACTTTCCTCAAGGCAGGCCTAGCTTTCAAGGCTGGAAAGCAGGCCAAAACAGGCCTACAAGCTTGCTGGAAACCCACTTCCTTAGCCTCTATTTTGTGCTAAAACAAATGGGAAACAAGCTCGGTTTAGCCGAGGATTGATCGAGGAAGAGTGCAAGGGCCAAACTGGGCCATGGCGAGCACTCACGGGGGTTAGAGGTGGGCTGGACAGCTCCGACACGGGCTGAGAGAGTTGCTGGGATGGCGAGAGGCACGGCTGAGGGTTGGGATCACGCGGGCTGGCGCGGGGCAACGGCGGCATTGCTCAGGCGATCTGGTGGTCACAGTGGCGTCGTGCGGCTCACGGCGGCTAGCTGGCTGGCTCCGGCGACCTCCTTGGCTGCTGGCGTGCAAAAATGGAAGAAGGTGGAGAGGAAAGCTGGCCGGTTGCTTGGTGAGAAAGAGAGGAAGGAGAGGGGAGACAAGGGGGCCACAAGGTCACATATTCTTCTCCTTTGTCCCCTTAACCTCATCCCCTTGCATAGCTGTCTTCTACAAGATATTTTCAAACCCAAATGGCCCCACCTAGAAGGTGGAGGTGGTCCAAATGTGGTAGATGGGGGGTTACGAATTTCCTTGGGTTCCTCTGCAATTGGTCTTCCTTTCTTTCTTAAATCAAGACAAATTGGCCTCAATAAAATCAACCGACACCTCAAAGCTCAAATTGGCATTTTTCCTCATCACCGGATCCATCTGCTTCCCAATTTTGAAATCAAAAACGGTCCCGGCGTTTTTTTGAACAAAAACGGCCTTAAGACGACTTTTTCCCAAAAAGTCTCAGGTTGTAGAAAAATCTTTTGAGACTAAGTTGACACTCCTAGAATTTATTGTGACATGATGTAATCTTCAATTTCTGAAATCGGATTCGATTCGCAGTTAATTTCCATTTAGTGCGTTTTTAGCATCACCTAGGCTACCGGGTAACTTTCAGAAATTTTTTGTTCAAATGACCCGTGGTCGATTTTCTTCGAACCAAGATGAATCCACTCGATGCATTGGCGACTCTCGGTTGTCGTGAAAATCTCGAGGATTCAAAATACGAACACAAGGTACCAAAACAATACGAAAATTAGTCAAGTGCCGACTGACGAGAATTTTCCAATTTAGTGGTGTCACCCACGATTAGCCACACATCTCAGTCGAACCAACCTATCTCTGATCTCAAATCGATTTATATCTATGCCGTAATGACCTCTAAAAATGAACACGGCCGAGTAGTTGATTCCTGGTTAAATTCTCAAATCTATTGCCATACAATTCCTTAATGATTTTCTCAGATAGTCTAGTTATCTTGAGAGTGATAAACTCTGAGAACAGCCCTATAGGCACGTCAATGAAATGCCCGATTTATTCAGTAGATGTATAACCCTTATTTATTTATTAGAAGAAAGATTCTATTCGAAAACCTGAAAAAGTGAAAGAATCGCAAACCAATTATTCCGCAAAAGAACACAAGCAAGGTATCTCAATCATTCATTAGCAACGAAAAGTATTTCATCCAAGATTAGTTCAATATGATGGAACTTCGAACTTTCCATTTGTTCCATTAATCCAAAATAGAGTGAAATGCCATGTTTTTGCTTAGTTTGAACTTTACGGCTCTGTATATAATTTCGAGTTGTATAGAAGCAATATTGAGAAATGTATATGCATACAACTTAAAGTAGTTCTTTGTTTATTTGTCAGAACAAAAATTCTATTCAAAAATCTAAGGAGGTGAAAGAATCGTGAATTAATCATTCCATAAATTAACACGAACAAGGTATCTTAAGTATTCAATTACTAAAGAAATGTATCTTATCCATGATTTGTTCAACATGACGGAACCTCGAACATTCCAATTGTTCCATAGATTCGAATGAAGCAAAATGTTATGTTTGTGCTTAGTTTGAACTTTATCCATCCCCTCTATATAATTTTGGTTCGTATGGAAGTAACAATATAGAATATATATGTATGTATATATATATATATATATATATACATTGAAATGGTTCCTTATTTATTTGTTAAAAGAAAAAAGCTATTGAAAAACCTAAAATGGCTAAAGAATCATAAACCAATCATTTCGTGAATGAGCACAAGAAAGGCATCTCACAGATTCAATTGCGAAAGAAAAGTATCTCATGCATGACTAATTCAATATAACAGAACATCGAAAGTTCCATTTGTTCCATAGATCTGAAATTGAGAAAAATGACATGTTTTTCTTAGTGTGAACTTTATCACTCCTCTTTATATAATTTCGGTTCGTATAGGAGGAATAGTGGGCATTGTATATGTATATATGTTGAAATGGTTCCTTATTTAGTTGTCCGTAGCTGAAATCTATCCAAAAACCTAAGAAGGTGAAAGAATCGTGAATCAATTATTCTGCGAATGAACATAAGCAAGGTATCTCATCCATTCAATGGTTGAAGCAAAAGTATCTCAGTCATGATTAGTTTAATATGATGGAACCTAGACGTTCCATTTGTTCTATAGATCCAAAATGGAGCAAATGCCATGTTTATGCTTAGTTTGAATTTTATTACTCCTCTCTATATAATTTCGGTTTGTATATGAGGAAAATTGGGCAATGTGTATGCATACATGTTGAAATGGTTCTTCGTTTGTTTTTCAGGAGAGAATCTATTCTAAAACTAAGAATATAAAAAAAAAAAATTGCGAATTGATCATTCCGCCAATGAGCACAAGTAAGGTATCTCTTCCATTCAATGGTCGAAGAAAAGTATTTCATCCATGATTAATTCAATATTATGAAACCTTGAACGTCCCATTTATTCCATTGATCCGAAATAAAACAAAATGCCATGTTTTTGCTTAGTTTAAACTTTATTGCTCATACCTATATAATTTCGGTTCATATAGAATAAATAATGGGGAATGTTTATGTATACATGTTGAAATCGTTCCTTATTTGTTTGTCAACAAAAAGAATCTATTCAAAAACCTAAGAATGTGAAAAAATCGTGAACTAATCATTTAGCAAATGAAACCAAGTAACATATCTAATGCATTCATTGGCTGAAGAAAAATATCGCTTCATTTGTTCCATAGATCCAAAATGAAGAAAAATTACATATTTTTACTTAATTTGAACTTTTCCACTCCTCTTTATATATGTCTACATATTGAAATGGTTCCTTGTTTGCTTGTCAGAAGAAAGAATTTGTCCAAAAACCTAAGAAGGTAAAAAAAGAATCGTGAATAAATCATTCGCGAATAAACACAAGGTATCTCATGCATTCAATAGCTAAAGAAAAGTATCTCATTCATGATTAGTTCAATATGATGGAAACTAGGACGTTCCATTTGTTCCATAGATCCAAAATAGAGCATTCAATATGTTTTTGCTTAGTTTGAACTTTATCGCTCCTCTCTATATAATTTATATATACATGTTGATTCATTGTTTGTTTGTCAAGAGAAATAATCTATTCAAAAACCTAAGAAGGTAAAAGAATCGCGAACCAAACTTCTGTGAATAAACACATGCAAAGTATCTCATGCATTCAATGGCTAAAGAAAAGTATCCCATCCATGATTAATTGAATTTGATAGAATCCCGAACGTTCCATTTGTTTCATAGGTTCGAAAGCAAGCAAAATGCCAAATTTTTGCTTAGTTTGAACTTTATTGCTCATCTCCATATAATTTCGATTTGTATAAGAGGAACATTGAGAAATGTATATGTATATAGGTTGAAATGATTCCTTATTTGTTTGTTAGAAAAAGAATCTACTAAAAATTCTAAGAATGTGAAAGAATCGTGAACTAATTATTCCACAAATGAACCAATCAAAGTATCTCATGCATTCAATGGCTAAAGAAAAGTATCACATCCATGATTAGTTCAATATGACAGAACCTTGGACACTCCATTTGTTTCATAGATTCAAAACGAAGCAAAATGCCCAGTTTTTATTAGTTTGAACTTTATCACTCTTCTCTATATAATTTTAGTTCATATAGGAGGAACACTAGGAAATGTATATGTAAACATGTTGAAATGATTTCTTATTTATTGACACTAAGACATCTGGAGTGCCAAAACTTGGCACAAATGGACACTAAAGTGCAAAAAGTTAGGAAAATGACACTTAAGTACCAAAATCGGAGCAAAATGGATCAGTTAAGTGTCAATAACGAGAAAATCCGGCCAAAATGCTGACATGACGATTTTCCAGTGAGTCACGTGCAAAACGACGTCGTTTTGCATGCGGGAAAAGTGTCGAAAAAGTCCTATACCTTTTGTCTTTGTGCCGATTTAGTCCTAAACTTTTTTTTGGTACCGATTTAGTCCTAAACCTTTTTACGTTATGCCAATTTAGTCCTTTCCAGCCAATTTTGGTTGGACTTTGCTGACCGGACGCCAGCCAATTGATGTGGCCTCATCGACGTTGACGTTGACAACTTTTAATAATATTTTAATATTTTTATTTTGATTTTTTTTCCTTCTCCTTCCTCCAGCCGATCGCCGGACCTCGGTGACTAGCCAAAGGCGATAGCCAACGAGGTCAAGGTTGACCTTGTAGGCCACCTCGCCAATGGCCACGAGGGCGGCCTCGCGCGAGCGAGCGAGGCTCGCCCTCGCCGGATTTGGCAAGGGTCGAGCCTTGCCCATGGTAGCACCAGGCGGGTGAGCCCCACCAACCATGGGCAAGGCTCGCCATCACCAGATTTGGCGAGGGCGAGCCTCGCCGCCCCGCGCGAGGCCGCTCTCTCGACCACTGGCGAGGTGGTCGAGTTGACCTCGCCTCGTTGGCCACCTCGCTGGCTATCTCCTCTAGCCGATCGCTAAGGTCCGATGACCGCTGGAGGAAGGAGAAGGAAAAAAGAAAAAAAAAAGACAAAGAAAAAAAAAAATATTAAAATATTATTAAAAGTTGTCCACATTAGCGCCGATGAGGCCACGTTAGCCGGCCGGCATCTAGTCAGAAAAATTAGACCAAAATTGGCTGGAAATGACTAAATTGGCACAACGTAAAAAGGTTTATGACTGAATCGACACCAAAAAAATATTTATGACTTTTTCGACACTTTTCCTTTTTGCACGCTGACGTGGGTAAATAATTAATATAAAAATTAATTAAATTAAAACCCTCAGCTACCAGCTACCTTCTTCCTCCTTTTTAAAATTATTTAAAATTTAATTTAATTAATTTTTAGATTAAATTCGAATCATACCAAAACGACGTCGTTTTTGTGTGTCTTTGCTGAGTCAACTTTCCAGCAAGCCACGTAAGCGAGAAAATTAATAAAAAATTGACATGTAAGATTTCCAGCGGGGTTTGTCGGATGTGGCACTCAAGTGTCCCATTTTTCTTTAAAAATGGTAATTAAGTGTTACTTTCCTAACTTTTGGCACTTAAGTGTCATCTTATGCCAAGTTTTGGCACTTGGTAGTTCTTTTGCCCTTATTTATTTGTCAGAAGAAAGAATCTAATAAAAAACTTAAGAAGGTAAAAGAATCATAAATCAATCATTTTGTATGTAAACACAAGTGAGGTATCCCATGCATTCAATGGTTGAAGAAATGTATCTCATCCATGATTAGTTCAATATTACAGAACCTCGGATGTTCCATTTGTTCCACAAATCCAAAATAGAGAAAAATGCTTTGTTTTTGCTTAGTTTGAACTTAATCATTTATCTCTATATAATTCCAGTTCGTATAGAAAAACAGTGGGGAATGTATATGTATACTTGTTAAAATCGTTCATTGTTTGTTTGTCAAAAGAAAGCGTATTCAAAAATTTAAGAAGATGAAAGAATCGTGAATCAACCATTCCACGAATGAACACAAGCAATTATCTCGTGCATTCAATAATTAAAGAAGGTGGAGTTAACTGCCACATTTTGCTTAGTATATCGATCCTCTTTATATAATTTTAGTCTTATAGGAGGAGCAATGGGAATCTATATGTTTACATGTTGAAATGGTTCCTTATTTTTTTGTTTGAAAAAAGAATCTATCTAAAAATGCAAGAAGGTAAAAAATTGGGAACCAATCATTCCACAAATGATTAAGTAAATGCATACAAGTAAGGTATCTCATGCATTAAATGACTGAAGAAATGTTATCCATGGTTAGTTTTTTTTTTTTTTTTTTTTTTTTGGTCAGTCCTACTCTAATTCTACTATAACACTCACTCTCAGACTTTTGCTCTTGCCTCCTTGCAGGGCGTGGGAGTCGAAACCTACTCCTGAAATGAAATCGTCCCCACCCCAATCTCCCCTGAGAAGGTGGGGAGTTGAACTAACCCCCCTTCCAATTTGGAAGAGTGGCCACTTGTTAGTTTAATATGATGGAATTTCGGACATTCCATTTGTTCCATAGATTCAAAATGGGGCTAGATGCCATGTTTTTGCTGAGTTTGAACTTTATTGCTCATCTCTATATAATTTCAATTCATATAGAAGAAACTATGGATAATATAATATATATACACACACATACATGAATGAACACAAGCATTGTATCTCATTCATTAAATGGTTAAAGAAAAGTACTTTTATTCATGGTTAGTTTAGTAAAATGCTTGGTGATATCACACCTAACAAAACACTTGATATTATTATTGAATTAGATACTATTTAACAAATCATCCGAGTGTACTTGTATAGGAAAGTATCAGGTCACTTCCTAATAAATAGGTGCGCCTATCACCATTAAATAATCTTCATTGGCATGATTGATGGGTTAAATGATGCGTGGGACAAAGAGGAGTTGGTTTCATAGGATGAATGGACAAGGGATTCACGGCGGCTCGAAACTACAAATAGGGACAGAGCGAAGGAGGTGGGAGAAGAGGAAAAGTACATTCGCATCTTCTCTTTGAAATTTGGCATCAAAGAATTCGAAAAAGAAAGCATACTCCTCTTACGAAAGAGAGAATTCCCATATTGATATTCTCCTTCGTTTTCCTTTCCGTGATGACCAGGGACTCCTTTGAAGAATTGATCTGAAAATCAATTTAGAGAGCAGGAAAAAAATTTAATATTCGACAGTGGGAAAGAGAAAATTGCAGCATTTTCAATATAAAGATCTCTCATCGCGGACATTTCATGTTCTTTTCTCTAAACATACTTTATTAATTAAAAATTTAGAAAGAGGAGAGCGCTTCGTGAATTATAGCAGAGCGTCCAACATTGGCTAATTTGTGGAAAGCAACTAATGTTGGACTCATTTGAGGATCATTATTGATCCGGAGAAAATTCCAAAATTCCTCTTGAAGTGGGGTACGTTTCCAGAAGTTGCTCCACACTTGATTTTGTTCTGAAATATCTCTGAAATTGATCACTTTGACATAATTATCTCTATGAGCTCATCTCTGCGGGAAATTGATTGCTGGCCAAAGCTCGCGTGCTCGTCATTTTTGCGCCCTTTCTAGGGGCATTTTCATCCCAGGAGAAAAGCACTTCCTTCATGCCCCTCTCGCGCACGATCGAAAACTAAATAATAATAATAATAATAATAATAATAATAATAAATTTCTGTCCCAATTTTTAAGATTGGAAAGAAAGGGTTGGGATTTTTCCCGCATAAATTAAAAGATCGTATGCCTTCTTCACCTTCAACTCTCGTATATAACTTCCATTGATAGGGACGCATCATCTTTAGCACTCTCTCTGTCTTGCACTTCTGTGCTGGAAATTTGCTTTCTTGATTGATCGGCTTTTGGATCCTCTGCAGTATATCTGAGGTGTTTGCACGATTGGAAATTTCATGATTGAAGCGGGTTCTCGCAGGTCGTTAGCTTACCGTCAAGAATTGATCCACACCAGACGTCTGCTGCGCTCGCCCCGATTGTATTAACAACAGATGTTTCTGATTAGCTGAATGTCTAGGGGCAGAAATAAAACATGAAAAAGGGGATAATTGTTTAAAAAGTCTTAAACCTATTATACGGTGTTCAATTCAATCCTGAACATATTGTGCCAATTTAATTTCAAACATTTTGATGATTTACCAATTTAATCCTTCCAGACAATTTTGACCAAATATTACTAATGTGGATGCTAGCCTTCCTATGTGGCATGACCAGCGAACAGCCGGCACTAACATAGACATTTTTGCAATTTTTAAAAAATTTCTGAATTTTTTTATTCTTTTCGTTTTTGTTTCCTTTATTTTTCTTTTTTTCCTAACTCTGGGCTGGCAAGGTCGCCGCCAACCCTTGCCAGCCATAGGTGAGGGCCTCCGCAACCTTGCCAAAATCCAAATGAGCGCGTCCCTCACCCAAATCCAGATGAGTGCATCACAGCCCCTCTGGCTATAGCCAAGGGCCTCCTCACCCTCATTGGCCACAGGTGAGGCGAGGGCCGCAACATATGCGTATATGAGTTGCCGCAATCCATTTCCAATCTAATTCTTCAAGGAGCAATGATGTAATCTGTGGCATCTTGTGTTGTATTTCTGATGAACCGATGAAATCTCTCATCACATCTTGTGTTGTATTTCCACGAATCATGAACCTGGCAGATTAAACAGTAATGATTCGATGCTTTGGCTTGTCTAAAATGAGATTATCCATGTGATCAAGATCAACAAACGGAAAATTGGTTGAATTCTTAGACGCGTACGGTGGCGTGTATTGGATACTACGCATGGCTAATGTTTCTGGTGATGTCGTATACGCCTATTACCATAAAAATCATCTTTATTGGCATTCACAGGCCTCGGCGGCTCAAGGATACAAACAGCGACAAGTAGCAAAGGAGGTGGCAGAAGAGGAAAAGTACATTCGGATCTTCCGTTTAAAATTTGGCATCGAAGAATTAAAAAGGAAAAGGAGCATATTCTTCTCGTGGAAGAGAAGAATAATTTATTAACTCGTTGACCAATAATAATCACTGAATTTAGTTATTGATAAAGACAAAATACCTTAGAATGGAAAGGAGAGTGAAGCTAGGCTTTTGGCAACTTCCGAGAGAAGTCGGTAACGAATGAAATGGTTTCAGTTGTAATCAATTTAGACGAGTTCTGTTTCCACTTTACCAACAGCTTCGCATTTTTGGCTTTGTCGAAAATGAATATAAATAACTAAACTTCATTTTCCGTTTTGAGGGAATTAACCTTTCCTCGGGGCTGCCCCATTCAGGTTTGTAGAGATAACCGAAATGAGCCATCAACAGCCAAACAAAGGTAAGAAGTTCTCCAACTTTACTCACCACCTGCGCATGTGCCTCTCCTTAATATGACCTGCTGCATATGACAGCATCTCTACCCTCACTCCACTCATTACCTCCCACTTCCTTTCTCCAATGATTTCCAACTTTCGGGCCAACAGGATCCCCTGCCAGAGCGGGGAACTCGGATTCAAACCTTCGATATATGATACATGTTCTGTACTAGAATCTCCACATCCTTGGCACCACCTGGTTGTTGCCTTAAAGTTTCTAACACACGTACAAATTTGAGTTTGGCAAAGCCCGCCACGGCGGAGACCACATGAGGTTGCTTAAGGAAAAGTTACAACAGGTAGTCGGAAAGGATCTTGCTAAATTCCTTTTTGTCCTTTCTTTCCATGGATTTCTCCCTGTCATACAAAATTTCAGTAGCAACGTGCCACATAATAACACTACTGTCGTAAGTAACTTTGGTGACATGCTCTGAGCAAATATCGCAACCGGTCTCCCCTAGTTTATCAAGGAGAAACATATTACCTCTGGCCTCAAATATCTTCCTCACGTCTATTGGTTCATTCAGGTCTTTCAATTTTGATTTACGTTCCATCTCATCAAAGATATAGATCCATAACTTATTAATAAAGGGATTATTGGACATGTACCTTGGAATATCCAAAAGCATTGCTGATCACCTTCCGACAACTATCGCGCGAGTTCCGTGGAAACAAGAGATGATCTTCTCAGCCTTATGGAATGGAAGACTGCAAATATCAGAAAAAGCGGCGATGCCCCAGCATTGATTGCACTTGCGCATCTTTCTCGGACTCTCTTCCCGAAATTCGGAAAAAATAGAGCAAGCAGATATGGATTCTGACCACCTTTGAAATATGAATCGTGTATCTAAGACCTCATATGTAGCATCAGCATTAGGCTCTAAGACCTTGTGCGTAGCATTGGCGGTAGGCTCCACTTTATAGTTGGTGTATTGGGGCTTCCTCCGGTCATATGTGGTGGATATTAAGTTATGGAGAAATGAATATAGATTACATGATCTTGTCTCGAGTTGCATGATTTCAACAGTCCAATCAGAGAAAACAAGTACGAATAGAGTTATCGTGTCAAGAGCAATCCCTCCAAAAAGAAGGATGTAGGTAATCTCCACATCAAGTTTGGGGAGCTCATGCTTCTTGAAGCAACTGAACAAGACAAAAGCCATTGTAACCTCGGTGAAGGCTATGTAGCGGAAAATGTAGCTCCACTTAGAACGCATTGCCAACACTTTTGTATGGAGCATCTCATACATGAAATGGAGTTCGATTGATATCACCCTTAATGCATCCACTGCAGAAACTTTGCTGAAATATTCACAGCTCACCCAGTCTTCCTCATCTCTGCAGAAGAGATCTAAGAGGAAGACCTTAAAGATTTTAAAGAAGTAGTAAGCATGCTTCACCGCAATACTCTTGACAAGCTTTACTTCTTCTGCACAAGAATTATCCCAATTTAGACGTCGGAGTTCATCTTTCTTTAAAAGTGCTCTCGATCTTCCTAAACTCCATGTGGACATCACTTCCCTGAGCCTTGGGAGGCTCGAAAGATAGAGTGCAATTATCCTCTCTACATTTTTTATGACTCCCGCAAGAAACACCAGAATTGTTAGGATCACTAGTGATTTGTCAATGGGAAATATCTGCACAAAAACATAGATGGCTATATAGACTTGGAAGATAAGACTAAACAAGTGTCGTCGCCAAAGCGAACTGTCCTCTAGAGAGAAGGCAGTAATGGTGTCTAGACCACCAAGATGTAACAATAGAAATGAGGCCCAAAATCCTTGAAGTGCTATGTCTAGTTCAGGTTCACGAGCAAACCAATTGATGTGGTTGTGAGAGATGAGCCCAATCCCAAATGTAGCTACCCAATCAGCCATCAAATAGGCCAACCACAAGAGGGAAATGATGTAAGGATTTGCTACTTTCTTTCTAAGGGGTGCAACTAGAATCATAAAGACTTGAAGCGAGAGGCTCAATACGACAATACCTCGAATGTTCCATTTGTTCCACATATTGAAAATGGAGCTAAATGCCATTCTTTTGCTTAGCTTGAATATTTTCCTGACTCCTCTCTACATAGTTTTTCCTTGAATAGGTGGAATGGTCGAGAATGTATAGATAGTTCCTTGCTTATTTGTTAGAAGAAAGAATTTGTTCGAAAACTTAAGAATGTAAAAGAACTGTAAATCAATCACTCCACGGATAGACACAAATAAGATATCTCATGCATTAAATGACAGAAAAATAATATCTCATCCATAATGAATTTAGTATGACAAAGCCTCAGTTATTCCATTTGTTCCATAGATCCCAAATGGAGCTAAATGCCATATTTTTGTTGAAATGTTACCACTCCTCTCTATATAATTTCAGTTTGAATAGGAGGAATGATGGGAAATATATATTTATATCTATATTTATACACAGACATGTTAAGATGGTTCCTAATTTGTTTCTTAGAAGAAAAAATCTATCTAAAAATGTCACGCCCCCGATCCTCGGGCACGCACACATCCTTCTACCTTGGTCGATTTTATAATGCGATATCCCAGGACAATGTATCGCCGACCCTTTCTTTTATTAAGCACATGCGAAAGCAGTTAAAATCCCCAGACAATAAAACGATGGGATAGAAAAGCAGGGCCATATTTTCATATTGAAATTTATAACCAAACTTTTATACAAAACACAAATCAGAGCACTTCACAACTTTTTACTCTATCTCTATTCACATCAAAATGAAGATCTCAAAAGAAGATAAATTCTCAGCCATCTGGGCCGTACTCAAGGCCCCTCTCGGGACTATCTTCTTCTTCCAAAAATCCTTCTCCTCAGATCTCACCTCCGAGTTCTCCTTCTCGGATTCCTCCTTCTCAGCTCTTCAGAGGGGTCCTGAAATGGTTTCCCCAAACTGGGATGAGACTCTGCTCAGCGAGTTCTACCCCACTAAGCCCGATTAGTAAACTATTATACTATAGGCTGCCTAAACACGCACGGGCGAGAGGACTTACCTTGGCCTCGATCTCACCCGCAAGTCGGTACAATTCACAATAAACAGCCATTCGCTTCAAACAAATCGAACTAGTCGATTACATGTCATACAATTCAATCCCCACCGTGGGATATTTAAAAGCTAGGCCACGTGCATTCTCCAGGACGACCTCCCAAGTCTCCGAGCCACGTGCCTCAAACCTCGGGCCCACGTGCATTCTCTAAGGTACTCGCTTACCAAAGTGACGCATCAGATCACCGAGCCACGTGCCCTTTTAGATGCCATTCCGAATACTGGACCCACGTGCATTCTCTAAGGTACTCGCTTACCAAAGTGACTGCATCGATCACCGAGCCACGTGTCCTTTTAGATGCTCAGGCCCACGTGCATTCTCTAAGGTACTCGCTTACCAAAGTGACGCATCAGATCACCGAGCCACGTGCCCTTTTAGATGCCAAACTCTGTCACCGAGCCACGTGCATTCTCCAGGACGACATACCGAGTCTCCGAGCCACGTGCATTCTCTCAGGCGACCTCTTCGCCAAGGTGACATATTCGACCACTGAACTCACGTGCATTTTTCAGGTGACATTCCAATTCACCGAGCCCACGTGTCCTCTTTCAAGCGGTTACCAATCTTCTTTCAATACTGACAACCAATGTGACATCCAGATTTTCGGGTTCTAATTTCGACTAGATAAATAGGGCCGTTTACGTTCAATTGAAGCCATGGATTGTGAAATTGGGATACAAGTGGGTTACATTGGTAAGGAAAAATACCAATTGGAATGATGAGGTGTTGAATGAAATTATGGGAGTCAATTTGATTTAATTCAAGAGGAATTAAGGCCCAATTGGAAAGAAAACCTAGCAAAATTCGTATGCCACACTTACCCCCACATTTTGGCCTATCTAAAGGCTTCTAGAAGGGGCAAATTTGTCTTTGAATTGTGAGTGGAGGGCAGCTCATGGTGGCCCACGTGCGGATGGCATAAGAGAGAGAGAGAGAGTGAGAGAGAGGAAAAGGGAAACCGGTTCCCCTTTTCTTCCTCGTCGCTGTCTCTCTCCCCTGCATCTCCATCTTCTTCCCCTTTCTTTGGGGTTTCTTCTTCAGCAACAACCGAAGAAGCCGAAGCAGCAGCAGCAGCTCCGCCCGTCGCCGCCTCTCGCCGTCATCGTCGCACGCTCGCAAGCACCGGAGCTGCTCGCGCACCCGAGCCCGCCGTCGTGCTGCCGTCCGCGCATCTCCGCCCCCTCTCCTCTCTCTGGTTCCCGAACAAAAACGTAATGCACGCAGCGCCGAGAGAAGAAAACCGGAGCTGTCGTCGCTACTACGCCCCACCCGCGTGCTCCGCCGCCGCCGGTTGCCTCCGTGCGCCTTGGTCGCTCTCTCGCCCAACTCGCTGCTGTTCAGAGCTGCTGTCCAGCTCCGCCGCCTCTGTTCGAGTCTCGTTCGCCGCCTCCGACCGCCGCCGACTTCCTCTGGCCACCATCGACCTCGCCGAAGCTCCACCTCGCCCTCAGCCGCCCTTGGCCACCTCAACCGACGCCGGAACCGCCCCTTCCAGCAGCAAACAGAGAAGACAAAAAAATGGGTATGACAGTGAGGTTTTGGCCCGTTTTGGCCGCCTTCCCGAGCCCGGATGCTCGGCCGCTTTGAGGAAAGTCGATCCTCGCGTCGAGCCCGTCGTTTTGAGTGAGTTTTACTCACTAATGCCTTCTTAGTTTGCTAATTATACTTAAATGTTGATTAGTGTTAATTAAGTGTAATTAGGTAGTTAGATTAGAATTGATTAGCGATTATTAGTTAATTGCTTTGCATATTAGTTGTGTGATTAGTGTAATTAGATAGAGAATTGCATGTAGTATTTATTGGATGCTTCTTGGGATTTTTCCCGTCCCTTATCGGGTGTTAATTAAGCAAATTGGGCCTATGTGGAATTTTTAGGAATTAAATATTAATTTTCGAAATTAATTATTTAATTATTTATTTCCCGGAAATTCAACTGGGATGGCGAGTGACCGGGATTTTATGTTGAATCGTGGCGCGGTCCGTTTATTTAATTGATCTTTATATTGTGCTAAATTGAATTTATTGTATTTATTTATTTAATTTTCGAAATTAATTATTTATTTATTTTTCGGAAATTAAGATTTTGATGGCCGACGACCGAAATCTCGTGCTGATCGTCGTGGCGCAGTCCGTTTATTTATTTGAGCTCTACGTTGCATGAAATTAAATAAATTGTGATGTTTTGTGGATTTACCTAATTTGATTGGAATCGATTGAGATTGAATTATTGATTGGTGATTGGCCAAGTATGTTATTCAGCATTTATAATGCTTTGTTGAGTTGATTGAATTACTTGATTGAGAAATCATTGGGCATTGGTTGTCAGTATTGAAAGTAGATTGGTAATCACTTGAAAGAGGACACGTGGGCTCGGTGAATTGGAATGTCACTGGAGAATGCACGTGAGTTCAGTGGTTGAATATGTCACCTTGGCGAAAAGGTCACCTGAGAGAATGCACGTGGCTCGGAGACTCGGTATGTCATCCTCGGAGAATGCACGTGGCTCGGTGACAAAGTTTGGCATCAAAGGGCAGCGTGGGCCGGTGAATTGATCATCAGCTTTGGTGAGATAGCACCTAAGAGAATGCACGTGGGCCAAGGCATCTAAAAGGGCACGTGGGGGCCGGTGAATTGATGCATCGCTTTGGTGAGATAGCACCTAAGAGAATGCACGTGGGCGAGGCATCGTAAAAAAGGGCACGTGGGCCCAGTGAATTGATGCATCACTTTGGTGAGATAGCACCTAAGAGAATGCACGTGGGCCCAGGCATCTAAAAGGGCACGTGGGCTCGGTGACTTGATGTATCACTTTGGCAAAAAGGTCGCCTGAGAGAATGCACATGGGCCCAAGGTTCGAGGCACGTGGCTCGGAGACTTGGAATGTCGTCCTTGAAAATGCACGTGGCCTAACTTTTAGATACTCCTCTGTGGAGAATGATTGGTATGACATGTAATCGACTATGTCGATTGATCATTGTTTTGATATGATGTTGTGAATTGGTTGATTGAATGGGAATGACCGTGAGTGGTCTTGTTGGCGTGTAATCGACTAGTCGGTGATCGATGATTCGATCGAGTGTGATTTGATGTGATTCATTGCCTTGATTTTATGTTGTGGGAATTGATCGATTGAATGAAAGTGACCGTGAGTGGTCTTGTTGGCGTGTAATCGACTGGTCGATTTGATCGATCTTCGATCGTGATGTGATTGCTTGGGTGCCTATTTGATCTGTGCTAATGTCTGCGGAGGTGGAATCGGCGAGGCCAAGGTAAGTCCTCTGACTCATGTTGTGCATAGGCAGCCCTAAGGTGTATTAGTTTCTTAATCGGGTGCTTAGGAGGTAGAACTTCTTTGAGGCATTGTCTCGGTGGTTATTGAATAACCATTTCGGGACCTGGATGAGGAGCCTAAGGAGCATGAATCTGACGAGGAGGTCCTTGTTGAGGAACCCGAAGAGGAGTACGTGGAGGAGGACCCCGAGTATGACATCGAGTACGACCCGGATGAGGACCGAGATCCTGTCCTGTATTGTCAGACCTTGTTTGCATGTGAATAGACATTAGACCAGAGCCGCGTATATATAGTATTGTAGAATACTATGAGATGCATGTAAAAAGATATAGTTGTGAATTTTCAGTAAGGAAAATATATGGCCTGCTTTTCTATCCCATTGCTTTATTATGCAGGGATTTTTAAATCGCTTCCGCATGTGCTATAAAGAATGAAAGGGTCGGCGATACATAGTCCCGGGATATCGCATTTTTTTTAAAATCGACCAAGAATAAGGGATGTGTGTGTGCCTGAGGGTCGGGGCGTGACAACCAATGCCCAACGATTTCTCAATCAAATAATTAAATCAACTCAATAAAGCATTATAAATGCTGAATAACATACTTGGCCAATCACCAATCAATAATTCAATCTCAATCGATTCCAATCAATTTAGGGTAAATCCCTAAAATATCACAATTTATTCAATTCCATACAACGTAGAGCTTAAATAAATAAACGGACTGCGCCACGACAATCAGCACGAGATTTCGGTCGTCGGCTATCAACATCTTAATTTCCGAAAAATAATTACTTAATTTATTAATTTCGAAAATTAAATAATTAATATTAAAAAATTCAGTTTAGCTCAAAATAAAGCCCGATTAAATAAACGGACTTCACCACGGTCATCAGCATAATTTTCCGGTTCCGGGCCATCTCAGTTGAATTTTCGGAAAATAAATAATTATTTAATTTAATTCCGAAAATTAATAATTAAATACTAAAAAAAAATCCACTTAGGCCCGAAAAGCCTAATTGGAGCCCACTAAGGGTCGGGAAAAATCCCGAGGCACTTCCAATAATTAGTAGACCACGTCTACTTGTGAATTGCACAATCAATTTATCTAAATCGCATCACAATTGACTAATAATGGCTAATTTATTCTAATCTAAAAACCTAAACATAATTAATTAAATCTAAACCAACCTTAAGCATGATTAGCCAACTAATCCAGGATTAGTGAGATTACTCACCAAATCACGCGCAAATCGGATCAATCCGACGAGGGCAACGCGAGGAACAATTCTTCCCAAAGCGACTCACGGATCCGGGGCCCGGAAACGGCCCAAAACAGCCCACGAACCGGCTGGAAACCCACTCGCGGGTTTGCTGGATCAGCTGCAAAACAGAGAGAAAGAGAGAGGGTTGGGGGCGGCAAGGGGTCGGGAAGATAGGCGGCGGTCCGATGAGGCTGCACGGCGGCTCCGGCGGCCTGCTCAGCCACTCACGGTGGCTGAACAGAGGCCGAACAGAAACTGGGTCGCACGGCAGGGACGGCAGCAGGCGATGGACGCGGGGACGCGCGCGGACGGCGGGACGGCGGCGAGCGGCGGGCGCGCGGGTGGTCCGGCTCCGTTGCGGCGGCAACGGCGGCTGGTCTTCAGGCGACGTCCGCGGCTGCTTCCACTTTTGTCTCTGCTGGTCATCGCACGAAACAGAGAAGAGGAGAAGGGGGGTGACGACGACAGCTGAGGGGGCGAGGGAGAAGCGGAGGCGGGCGGTGAGCGACGGAGCTGCTCCTGTCTTCAAACGACGGTGGCTGCTGCTTCTGTCTTCTTCGGCTTCTGGTTCGCACAAAGAAGAAGGAAGAAGAAGTCGGTTACGAGGGGAGAGTGGGGGGAGAAGAGAGAAGAGAGAGAAGAAGGGATAAGAGAGAGAAGAGATAAGAATGAGGGTTTTCTTTTGAATAGTCAAAAGTAGAAACAAAAGAGAGAGAAGCCAATTTAAAATTGGCAAGGGGGCCTTCGGTCGGTGGGGGCTGGCTACACACGAAGGAGAGGGGAGAGAGGAGAGAGAGAGAGAAAGAGAAAAGAAAAAGGGAAAGAAAATAATACTTTAATAAGAAAACCCAATTTTCTTATTTCTATTATTTTCCTTTTCTCATTCCCTTTTTATTTTCTTTTGGTCTTCGAATTTTCCTCCGATAATTTCTTTGAAATTTCGACTAAATCGATAAATTGATAGACGATGAGACGGTCCAAAAATGAATTGTGACACGCTCGAATATTCGATTCCCGAAACCAATTTAAATTTCATGATTAGAATCAATCAAACGCGATTTTAGTCTAATCCAACCAATTGAGTAGTTTTTAGGGATTTTACCGCGGATACATCCCTTAATGACTTTACCCAATAGGTTAGTTAACTCATGAGTGATCAGCTCAGAGAAAAAGGACCATAAGCACGTTGACAACATGCCCATTTCACTTTATCGAAACGGGGTCGAATTTCAGGATGTCAAAAAAAACTCAAAAAGGTAAAAAAAACTGTGAACCAATTCTTGTTTTTTCATATTTTTGCATGGTGTGTGCTCATCATTGATGAACATGCAAGATTTGATGATTGGCCGTTGTTTGATTTGTTTTGATTTTGAGACATATCCATTCTTGTGGGATGAGAATGTGCTTGTCACAACAATTTGTGTTTTGTTATTCTATTTTACTGTTTGGGATTTACTTTGTTTTGAACATCTCATATATCATCTTGAGATATGAAAAAAAATATTTACTTTCGATCAAAATATATCATTATATGACTGACAAGCAAAGTATCTCATCCATTAAAAATTTGAAAAGAAGTATTTCATCTAGGATTGGTTTGGTGAAACGTTTGGTAACGTTGTGACAACTAGTTCGACAAAGATAGTGATCATTAGGCCAAATGGGTTGGACAATGAATTGCTCCTAGTAGGCTTTTAGGATGACGAGAGGGTAGAAATGAACCAAATTGCCCACCAAACAAAAGGAGAGCATTCATAGATTATGTATAAAATTAGAATTAACTCAGCAAAAGTGTCTTTTAATGTGACAATTACATTTGGCATTGGAACTCTAATATTAAGCGTGAGTGGATTTGTAACTTTTGTGAAAGTTCTCACTTGTACGTCAAAAGATGAAATCGTAAGGCCAAATATGAGATGAATCAAAGTAGATAATATTACGAATGAGTTAATCTAAGAATGTCTCACATCTAACAACACTTGACATTATTAATGAACTAGTACTATCTACCGAGTCATATGAGTGTACTTGCACGGATGGTATTTTGAAATTTGTGGAGAGCAACTACTGTTGGACTTATTTGAGGAACATAATCGATTCCGAGGAAATTTCAAAAATCCTTTTGAAATGGGGTTCGTTTCTGGAGGTTCCTCTGCACTTGATTGTGTTCTTAAATATCATTGAATTCGATTGCTTTGATACAATTGTCCCCATGAGCTTATCTCCGCTGAAATTAATTGTCGGCCAACAATCACGTGCTTATCATGCACGCATTATACGCCCTTTCTTGGGGCATTTTTTTTTTCTTGAAAAACACACTTTCTCCTTGCCACTCCTGACGAATTAAAAAAAAAAAGACTCAATTTTGCCCTAATTTTTTAGACCGGAAAGAAAGGGTTAAAAATTCTTGAGCATAAATTGAAAAATTGGAGATGAAGGACTTGTTGGATATTTCAGCAATTCTGAAATATTGATTAGAAATTATGATCGTCATGAAAGTCATCATTTTTATAACGGATTTTTAACGATCATATAACGGTTTTCTAATGGTTGTATAACGGTCGTCTAACGGTTTTATAACTTTTGATTTATTACTTCATAAACTCTTCATTATTTTATAACGGTCATCTTTTAATTACCAATTGATTTATGATGGTCTCCTAACGGCTCTCTCTTTTCCTTGTTTAAATATAAATTAAACTTCAAACCACAATTTAAGTAGATACAATATGTTCTCACATCTTTCCTTTTCTTTTTGCTAGGTTATACACAAAATGTGACATTCTGGAAATTCGGTTATGTTTTCAATTGAATGAATTGGGCCTTTTATTGACGCGCCTATAGTGCTATTCTTTGAGCTGATCACTCATGAGATAACTAGACTATATGGGGAAGTCATTAAGGGATTCTAATGTAATAGACTTGAGAATTCGACTAGAAATCGACTGCTCGACCGTGTTAGTTTGCAAAGGTCATTACGGCATTGTCAAAATCGATCAAGGGTCAGGGATAGGTCGTTTCGATTGAGATGTGTGATCAAAGTGTGGGTGATTTTACTTGATTGCAAAATTCTCGTCGATCGACACTAGACCGATTTTCTATAGCTTTGGGTAACCTGTGCTTGTAATTAAAACCTTAAGATTTTCACGACAATCGAGAGTCACCAATGTGTTGAAGAGGTACATTGTGACTCGAAAAAAACGACAACGAGTCAATTGCACTAAAAATTCCTAAAAGTTGGCTGGTAGGTTAGGTCACGCTAAAATCGCGTCAGATTGAAATTAAGTACGAATTTGGACCAGATTTCAGAAATTGAAAGTTCTGTCATATCACGATTTATTTTAGGAATATTGACTCATCCTCCGAAGATTTTTTGGCGATTTAAGAATTTTTACGGAAAATCGATTCGAATGATTCAGAAAAGAATGGAAATTCAGATTGGCTGAATTGAAGAGATTTTTGACTTCCAAACCGAGCTATTTGGCGATGGGCACTTGCAGAAATTGTGTAGGCTTCCTCTGTAGCAAAATTGGACCTCAAATTGGGAAATTTGATGAAGAAATGGAAGCTCAAAATTGATGAAATTCGAATGTTAATATAGGGGCTGGAATTTTGGCTTCAAATTGGTTACTAGTGGGATTTAATTTGCAAGAAAGTAATAGGGGACCAAGGGATAAACCTAGTGGCTTTTTGGGGGACCAAATATTAATGATAATATTTATTTTGTTGGCTTCCACCCCCAATCGGCAGCTTCTCTTGTACGCCTCTCCCCCCCTCCCTCTGTCTCCTTCCTCACTCGATCAACCCCCTCTCCTTTGGCTTTTGTTTTGCTTTTATTTCCCCTTTTTTTCCTTCGATCAGCCAACCCCACGCCTGCTCCTCCACCAATTATTGTCGCTAGCAACTCCATCGCCGCCTGCAGCCATGCCATCCACTACCGTTAGTCCCCCACGGTCAACACCCAGCAGATTTCGTTTGTTCACTCCTTGCTCGACTTCAACGCCAGCTGCCAGCTGCCAGCCGTTCTTTGCGTGGGAGTCAGCCCAACCCAGCGGCAGAAACCGCACGCCTCTTCCCCGCCCGAAGCTGCTTCTTCAAGCTGCGCCACTTCGCCGAAGTCAGCTCATCTGGTCGTGGAGCTGCGTCCGAAGTCCACCGCCCTTGCACGAAATCGAACCCAACAGCCGCAGATTCCAGCCAGCTTTGTGGCCGATTTCGGCCCAGTCTAAGCCTCCGTTAGTATCGCAGCTTTGGAGTTTTTCAGCCACCGTTGTGTCGCCATCGCCGTGAACTCACTGGCTCACAAATTCAGTGAGTTTATTGACTAAACTCTACTTATGGAGTTAATTATGCTTATGGGGTAATTAATTTAAGTTAATTAAGGTTTAGTTGGTTAGTTAGATTAGATTAGTAATATAATTATCCAATTTTGCATGTTAGGTTGTTAAACTAGATTAATTAGAGATTAGACATGTTGTATTAATTATCTAAATTGGTTCGGAAATTTTCTGAGCCCGTTTCGGTATTTAATTTAGTATTTCTGGCCTAGCTTTGTATATTTGCCATTTATTGGTATTTGTTTAATTAATTTCCATAAATATTTAATTAATTATTATTTTCCGGAAATTAGACCAGGATAGCCGGTGACCGGAATTTTGTGCTGATTACAATGGTATGCATGGTTCATTTAATTGCATGCTAGATGTGCAAATTGAGTGTTGTTTGTAATTTTGTGTATTTATCCCAAAATTTAATAATTTCAGTAATTAATTAAAAATTACCGGGGCGTCGGTTTACAACGCTAAAAATGTTTTTATACACTGTATAAATAATGAGATTTTCTAAAATAAAGATGTTATATTTTTGACTCAGGCCGACCATGTACCCACACACGATTATTTTTATCGGGTACATTTTAACACAATGAAATTAGGCCAAGTTGGGTATTTAATTGAGGAATTGATGTGTAAAGCACAAGATCCTTGGCCAGGACTAATTTATCGTAGTTCAGCTTAGGTGAGCAGTATAGATCTATAACAGCTTCGGGGAGCATTAACACTAATATAGATCTATAGCAGCTTCGGTGAGCACTATAGATATCAGCTTCAGCGAGCATTATAATTATCTAGTAGCTTTGGTGAGCAAATGTTATCTAGCAGCTTCGGTGAGCAATAATTGATATAGCAGCTTCGGTGAGCAATATAGACATCAGCTTTGGTGAGCATTGATATATGGATATACCTATCAGCATCGGTAAGCTAGACCATCTATTTTAGCTTAGGTGAGCAGTGTTCGAATCGATAGAGTTTATAAATGGCATTGATGGTATGGAGTCGATTGGATCGATTGATTGATTACTCAGTTTGATTTGATTGAATTGAATTGAATTGTTTGGGTTTATGAATTGTACTGACTTGCAGGATGGATATGAGGCAAAGGTAAGTCCTCTGACTTGTGCTTGTGCTTAGGTAGCCCTTGGGGCGTATTTCTTTCCTAGTCGGAGTTTAGGGGGTGAACTTGCTAAGATATTGTCTCACCCTGTCGTGAGCTCAACATTTCCAGGTCCTTATATGGCAATTGTGGAGGATCCGAAGCCCCGGAGTCTGGGGAGGTGGAGATCGAAGGATCGGCGAATGTGTCTGAGTAGTTGGTCATAGGACAGTTCCCTTTTTGTTGAGCCAGTCTTTTGTAAATAGCCCAATATTGTATATAAACCTTGTGTGTTTATAAAAGGCTTGTTTTGGATATGAATGGTTTCCTGCTTTCTTATCCTAAGCTTTTGATTGTTAGGGGATTTGTTTTGCTTCCGCATGTGTATTAAAATGAATGAGTCGGCGACGCGTCTTGGGACATCGCATATTTATCGATCATCAAAGGATGGGCACGCACTTGAGAGTCGAGGCATGATACAAAAGTTGTTATGTTTCCTTCTAATATTCAGTGCGGAGTATAGATGAATATTTGTTGTATCTTGGGAGGATAGCCGTTAAAGCCTTACGCACCAAGTTTCATACTTCGAGAGGTGGAATTATCCTTAAGGACAGTGTTTGCACGCGTTAGACATTTCTTTTTATTTTCTAATCTTATGTAATGTATTTTCCAATAATAATTATTATTTTATGTATTCTAATACTTTTTCGAACAATCTTAAGGATAATTCCCTTATAGCTTTCAAAATTGGAATTGCCGGTGCTTCCACCGACCTTGGAATTGAACAAAGATTTGGAGTTGGTGAAAGACAAGTATCACATATTCTTGGGTGCTTTGTCATTGGACAATATCAAGCATTAACATAAAATAGCTTTTGGTTGTTTTGGTAAGGTTATTGAGTTTCAAGTAAAGTCGTTTTTTTGGAAACTCCAAATTAATGCTTGAAGGGCATAATTGCCATTTTGGTGCGCCGTTTCCACATTTTGAGGAATCATCATCACATGGGTCGAGATCCTTTCATTCTAATATTTGAAATTTGGCATAATGAGCTTGTGTGTTCTCTTTAGATTTGATTTGATCTTGTTAGACATATTCCATGAATGTGTGCTCTATGTAGAAAATCTTTAAAAATGGCATAGTGATTCTGTGTGGCTACTTAAAAAGAAATAGAAATGGAAAGAAATTAGGCTAATATTTCTTTTATATATATATTTTTATTTTGGGGCTTCAATACCTATACTTGTTTTTCCAATAGAAAGTTGGACATGTGTAGGTGTTTTCTCTCTCAAGTTCATGATTATTTTAATAATCATCCATTTAGGATTGGAAATTGGGGCGCTCCTCTATTACTCAAAATAGTTTCCATTTGTCCTTAATTCTTCCTATTCTCTTGCTAAAATTTGTTTAATGTACATTCATGAAGCCAATTTATAACTATTTTTATTTGATATCTAATTTGTCTTTGGCTCCATCTCTACAGAATCTTATCGAGCTTGCCCATGTTGGACAAGGTTATATATAATTGTTTTCAGCGAAACAATGGATGTTGTCATGTGGGATTTCTGTGTTTTACCACTAAAATTACGCTCTTTCTACCTTACATTATTGTGCTTATAGATTTTGAAAATAGGTGTCATTTGAATTTGGAACAAAATTCTTCAGTATTCCTCACAGTGTTGTCCCTTCATTCATGGGAATATGCTAGAGTGCATACAATCATTAGTGGGTTGGTGATATCCATGCCAATATGCTCAAGTAAGTGTAGACACAAGCTTGTGTTGGTATTTGGTGGCATGTCTTTATTCATGCTTGCTTGGGAGTGCAACATGGGCCTCTATCTATGTATATAGATAGAACTTCTCTAGCATTAGAATTGCTTGCTCTTCTCTAGCATTAGAATTGCTTGCTCATACATGTGTTGGTATTTGCTACATGTCAATGTGTATGTTTAATAAATACATGAAGATATGATAATTCTCTCTCGTCCACGCACATATAGAACTTCTCTATCATTAGAATGGTGGCAGATTCTTGCCTTCTTGACGACGTGAAATTATGCTTAATAGAAAGAGAGGGGAATGGAGACCCAATTTAGCAAGCACAAGCTGAGAGAATAATTGGGCGACAACTATTCAATTGACTAATAATACACCCCAATATTCGCCATTAATTACTTTTCTGGCTAAATTAGCGTAATCGACAATTTAGTGAGTATGCTTTTTGCATCCTGGCTTTTGTGATATCTTTATATTTCACATTTCAGTCATTTAAATGTTGCTTAAAGAGTTAAAGTCTACTTTGAGTTTTACATGTGTAAAACATTGTTGGCATTATATTTATGACTACTAAAGTTTTAGTCCAAACATTTTTCTTGTCAAAACTGTTGTGATTCTATTCCTGAATTTGTTAGATTCGCACTTATGTTTAAAACAGCAAAAGAAGTTTATATTTTATAATAGCCATCAAACTTATGGGTTAAAGATTATAATGTCTCTTTTGCAATGATCGAATTTTTCACCCATAACTTTTGATAGAATAATTCAATAGTATTTTATTGCATAATTACATTGATTACATGTTTTGTATTGAGTATGCATTGTTGAGACATTTTTAGTGATTCATATGTAACACTCAGAGGAAGTCTTACAGTTATTTTGTGAAATTATTAATTCATTTTGGATTTCTGCTAACCTCTAAGTTTTGGTTAACATTTTTGGAGCAACATGTATTATTGACAGCAGTAATGATGTAAAAAAATAAAATAATGTTCTTTGTAAGAATATTTACTTTGCCAATTTATGTTGAATGTCCATTCATGCATGATGATAATTAGAGACTCGATTGGCTATTGCATTGGGAAAGAGAATCTCCTTAGTGATTGTTGTGGAGATGAAATTTATATTTATATATATATATATATATTTTGCATCCGTAGCCAACATAGATCTATATTGAATAAGATTGATGTCTTTTGTGAAATACTTTGTTAAAGGGTGACTATTGTCAAGTTTATTGTATTTTACATAATGCATTTCCCATTTTATTAGAAGGAAACGGTGATATTAACTAGATCTTGGATTTAGATGAAATAAAATCCATTAATGAATATGTGGTCACCCGGTAGAAGTGCTTGACATAAAAGCAGTCGAATGAAATCATGGGGGAAATGGCAATCCTACTTAATCAAAAGTCAACTTTGTTGAAGTAGATGATTTGACTAAATAATTGCTATAATCATTCTCATGCCAATATTGTGGCTAATTGAAATTATGGGTAGTACACTCAAGTGCTACTAGGCATATATGTGTAAACAAAATGCCTTATCCCCCTAAGCTCCGATGGGTAAAGGAGAAGAAAATATTTACTATTCTTTGGTAAATTGAGAACTATTCAAGTTCTTGAGAAAAAGAAAAAAATTTCTCTTAAACTCATATATGAAAATGAGGCTGAGTAGTTAAGAAACTTTCAGTAGATATTCCTTTGGGAAAATGACACATTTTGTGTTTATACATCATGATTGCCAAGAGGCAATAGCCATGCAAAGATAAAATTTTCAATGGTAAAATTGACACATCCGATTGAGGGATGATGTGGTAAAGCAGCTGCTTAATGATGTATGAAGTCAGAGATGGATTTTGGCCAATCCTCTTACTATACATCGAGGGAAATGGGACAAGCCAACTGAAGAAAATCAACATTGATAGTAATCCAACCTATGTGATTGGCAATCTCATGAATTAGGTTCATATGGGTAATAACAAGTCATTTGTTGATCTAGTGCATTGTAAAAAAATTATTGTCCTGGTGTTGCTGTTGTTGCTGTTGTTGCTGCTTCCAGTTCACCCGGCTGCTGCTTTCATTTGGTTGTATCCTGGTGTTGTGGGGTTGTATTTCTGCCCTCCCTCTTCGTTTCTTTTTGGCATGCTTTCTGTCCTGGCTGCGCTGTTCGTCAGCCTCTTTTAGCTGCCTGTTTTTCTGTTTCCTTTTTCCTTCTCTGCAGCTCGAGTTGGCACCCTTCCACTCGAGTGGTACTCTGACATTCTGAGTGCAAGTTTTTGGTGCCGGCTCTTCCCTGCTGTTCTTTGTATGGCCTCCTGGCTCTCTTGTCTATCTATATTACTTACCTTTACCAAAAAAAAAAAAAAAAATTATTGTCCCTCCCAAGGTGAAAATAGTGCAAAATTGCAAGGAAAAAGAGGTTGAGCTAAGCTCTTAATAAAATTCTATAGCCATGATTGGTGGTGTATTAATCTGCAATATACATTTGATGGAATCACCTATATAAGTGTGGAGTGGAGTCGCTCCTATGAGAATTTTTGGCGAAAATCTCTAAAACACTTATGAATAAACCAAGCACGCGCATGGCCTATTAGCGCAAAACCGCGTTGAACAACAAAGTTTGTAGGAGTGTAATGTGATTATTGAAAATTATAATTCACAAAAATAAATTCTTGGTTCATAGAAGTTTCAAACTTTACCAATGATTTCGTGAATTATATTTCATTCCTTCTAGGGTTGGTTCATAGCCTAACAAGCTCCAATTTGGATGCATTACTCTCCAATAACCCAGCATAATTCTATTTTTATTGTCAAAACTTTCTGAAATATGTGGGGGATTGTTGGATATTTCAACAGTTTTGAACTATTTATTAGAAATTATGATCATCATGAAATTCATCATTTTTGTAATGGCTTTTTAACAGTCATATAACGGCTTTCTAATGGTTGTATAACGGTCATCTAACGACTTTATAACTTTTGATTTATTACTTCATAAACTCTTCATTATTTTATAACAGTCATCTTTTAATTATCAATTGATTTATGATGATCTCCTAACAGCTCTCTCTTTTCCTTGTTTAAATATAAATTAAACTTCAAACCACAATCTGAGTAGATACAATATGTTCTCACATCTTTCCTTTTCTTTTTGCTAGGCTATATACAAAAATTGTTCTGTTTCCTTATAATATTTAGTGTGGAGTATAGAGGAAGGTATGTTGTATCTTGGGAGGATAACCGCTTAAGCCTTACGCACTGAATTTCGTACTTCTAGAGGCGGAATTATCCTTAAGGACAGTGTTTGCATGCCTCAGACATTTCTTTTTATTTTCTAATCTTATGTAATGTATTTCCAATAATTATTATTATTTTATGTATTATAATACGTTTTCCAACGGACCTCTCTAGATGGGACAGGATAGTTGTAATGAGAATGTCCTAAACTGAATTGAACACAACTACGTGCTTCTTGCATACAAGAAGTTCACGGTAAGGTCAATTCAGGAGTAAGCGAATCCATGTTTTCTTCAAAATGTACGCCCAACGAGCAAGTATTCATTGGCTGGCAATCATTTTCACCAGCGATGAGTTCATGGGAGTTATTATGTCAAAGTGATCAAGTTTGGGGCATTTTGGAACAAAATAAAAGTCTAAGAGAATTTTGAGAATTGATATTACTGCAAGAATTTTTTTTATATTTTTCTTGATTAGGGGAACTGAGACTTATAGGTAAGGTGCCCGGTTCTGATGATGCCATTATTTGCTTTAATAAAAAAATTTGTTGACAACGAAAACTAGAAAGCCCCAAGGGTGTACATAGAGTTACTTTCAATTCGAATTTTTAAAATTTTAAAACCTTGCAACTTACCAAACTAAGACTATCCATATTATCCAGAGTCAATATTGTTGACGTGTCTGATTTTTTCATATTTTTCAAAACTAAACTCGCATCTTCGCAAGAGAAGCTTAGAATTGGAAGAAGTAAATTTCTCCATGTTTAGGAAAAAAGTTGCTAATTCATGTAGTGGAAAATGCTTCACACCCATGCTTACGACCTAGATCTTATTTAGCCGCGAGGACTATGGACAATCAAATAAGATCGAAATCTCCATTCCCCTCCTAATGACGTAATAGAAATGAGACGAGAATGAAAAATCCATCATCGTTCTTTTTCTAAGTTACCATGCAGGTTCTGTCCCGGGCTTGGAATTCAAATTTTGGTGTAACACTGCTATCAAATAAGAAAGACGCCTAAAAAAAACATAACAAAATTCTTTATAATGATCATTTGGCTCGAAGCAAGAACCACGGTACAAAAACTATCAGTCCTGAACCTATCGAGATCTCTTGCCATAACTAGAAGGGGTCAAAGTACATAATGAAGTTCCACCGTCTCTTCTATTCAACTGTGGTCAGTCCTCATCTGTCTCCGAGCCGTCGGAACTCGAACCCTTCTTAGGCACCGTGCCGTTAGCGGTCTTGCCCTTCTTTTTCGAGTCCAGCTCATCAGCCTCATCTTCGCTGTACTCGCACTCATAATCGTAAACCTCTTCCTCTTCGATCCCTTCCTCCACGACGGCCTCTTCCAGCGCAGCACCGCCCCTTGTGCGTGCACGAGTCCTTTTGAGAACTCTCGCTTTCAAGTTCACTTTTTTGTCGCAGCCAATCCACGAATCACAAAAGCAATGACACATCAAATTGTAGTTCCTTTCCACTGGGGCCAAAAACTTGCCCATAACCAGCCTCGAGCCACCCCTTCCCTCCTGCACTGCTTCTCTGATGGCCTTATGTTTTTCCTTTGCATCTGCTCCCAATCCCTCCATAGTCTCCTCGATTGCCCTAGAGGCAGCACTTACAGCAGCCGCTTCGTCCATGAAACTTAACTTCTGAGAAAACCAAACATCGTTGGAGTTGGGGTCTGCCAGAAGAAACCAGAAACACTCTTCTTTGTGAAAAGGATACCGCAGAGCATGAGGCAGGGCGCCGATGAGTCAATTATCTCTTTTGAGCGTAACCCAAGCCTGAATCGTGACCACATCGGCTTCTTGTATGCCTTCTTCACCTTCAGTCTCACATGTAACGTCTATTGATAGAGAAGGCATCATCTCCAGAACTCTCTCTATGTCTTGTACTTCTGTGCTGGAGAGGCCTGCTGCCTGGAGGAGTTCGGCGCGGTCCTCAAGAGACATGTCCCGGAGCTCCTGTAATGTTCTTACTTTCTGCAAAAGATAATGAGCGAAGATCTTAGAAAGAGGGAGCTTAGGAGAAAGAAAAATCTGCAATGCCGTGGTTCCCATTGCTCAGGGCAGGGCTGACTCAGTAATATCCACTTGCACAGTGTAATGCATCATGAAGTGCCAATTTTCAGTGAAAGTCATATTAGAAATCCCAGCTGTTGGATATTTCAATAATAATTTTGAAATATTTACAATAATAGTTTCGATAAAAGTTATGACCACATTGAAGACCATCATTATTTTTAACGGTCACATAACGGTTTCTTAACAGTCATAGAACAATTTTTCAATTGTTTTGTAATGTTTAATTTATTTCTCAAATAAATCATTCATTATTTTACAACGGCTCTTTTAACGGCTCTAAGACAATCTTAAAAAATATATACACTGAATGAAACAGAGAATATTCTTTCTTTAAAAAAATATTTCCTTTCATTTTCCTTGCTGGGTTATACACAACGTTGTTTCCATTCCTTCTAATATTCAGTGTGGAATATAGAAGAATGTCCGTTGTATCTTGGGAGGATAGTCGTCAGAAGCCTATCGCACCGAGTTTCGCACTCCGAGGGTCGAATTATCCTTAAAGACAATGTTTACGCTTGCACGCCTCAGACAAATTTATTTATTCTCATCAGCTTTTTTCCTACAATCTTAAGGATAAATCCCATGGAGCATCAAGTTGATACTGCTGCTGATGCCTCAATCTCCACCAGTCCCGTTGCACTACCACCACTACCACATATGTCCTATGCCAAACTATTCCCCGACATATTGAAGATTGAAGTTTTTAATTGCAACAATTTCAAAAGGTGGCAAGAAAGGGTTTTCTCTATCCTAGATGTGCACGGCATGGCTTTCGCACTTACGGAGGCCGATGGATACACGCTAATAAGGTATGTAGGCACACAATTATTAGTACTCTTTCTAATGAATTGTTTGATGTCTACTGTCCGTACAAGGAAGCAAAACAAATATGGGACTCCATGATTGCAAAGTACACTACCGAAGATGTGGGCAGACAAAAAATTGTAATCGGAAATTATTATCGATGGGAAATGTCCGATGATAAGGAGATCAAGACACAAATCAACGAATTTCACAAGCTAGTGGAGGACTTGAAGGCATAAAACATCAATTTACAAGAAGAATTCATTGCAGGCCTGCTGATTGAAAAGTTGCCTGAGTCTTGGAATAACTATAAGCAACAACTCAAGCACAAGGACAAGCAATTGTCACCAGCCGATCTGATCGTGCATATTATCATTGAGGATATAACTCGCAAGGAGATCAGAGCTGCCAAAGCTAAGGAAATTGCTACCAGGCAAATTTGGTGCAAGGCAAATCTCAACATTGCCAAAACAGGTATTATAACAAAAAACCTGATTACAAACCCAAGGTTGCTCACCCCACCTTAAAAAAGAAAGGCTCTTGCTTTGTTTGTGGAAAACCAGGTCATCATGCAACACACTGCAAAAAGAGAATAATGAGAAATGACAATCCTGCTAAACCAAAAGTCAATTTGGTTAAAGCAGATGACTCCAATGATATAATTATTGCAATTATTTCCCAGGCCAACATTGTGGCCAATGTGAAAGAGTGGGTGGTAGACTCAGGTGCTACAAGGCATATTTGTGCAAACAAAAATGCATTTTCCTCCTACACGCCAATAGGGGAAGGAGAATAAATTATTTATCTTGGTGATTCAAGAACAGCTCAAGTTCATGGGAAAGGAAAAGTTCTTCTCAAGCTCACATCTGGCAAGACTTTGGCCCTAAATGATGTATTACATGTCCCTAAAATAAGGGAAAACCTAGTCTCGTAGCGCTTTTAGGAAAGGTTGGGGTGAAGGTGTCATTTGAATATGATAAGATTGTAATGACAAAAAATAACGTCTTTATGGGAAATGGTTATTGTAATCAAAGACTTTTTTTCTTAACGTTTCCAATGTTATCAATGAAAATGCTACTACTTTCACTTACTTGGCTGAATCTATTGATTTATGGCATGATAGATTAGGTCATGTTAGTATTTCTTATATTAAGAAAATGCAAAAACAATGTTTAATTTTTGGAATTAAAAACCCATGTTTCAATAAATGTATAATATGTGCTGAAACAAAATTAACAAAAAAAGCCTTGTATTTCTATAAATAGAGAATATGATTTGTTGAGTTTAATTCATATTGATCTAGGAGATTTAAAACAAACTATGACTAGAGGAGGTAAAAAATATTACGCGACCTTCATTGATGATTATTCTAGATTTACTAAAGTTTATTTGCTTAGGTATAGAGATGAAGCTTTTGATGTGTTTCTTTTGTATAAAGCTGAGGTAGAAAACTAATTGAATAAAAGGATAAAAATAATTAGATCAGATAGAGGTGGAGAATATGTATTGCTTAATGAATTTTGTGAAAATGAAGGAATAATTCAAGAAACTATGCCTCCCTATTCCCATAAATCTAATGGCATAGCTGAAAGAAAATAAGACTTTGAAAGAGGTGAATTCTATGCTTGTTAGTTCTAATGCCCCAAATAATTTATAGGGTGAAGCTATTTTATCTGCATGTCACATCCAAAATAGAATACCTCATAAGAAAACAGGTAAAACACCCTATGAATTTTGGAAAAGGTTATCATCCTAATTTAAAATATTTGAAAGTGTGGGGGTGTCTTACTAAGGTTATGCTTCCTAATTCTAAGAAAAGAAAATAGGCTCTAAATCATCTGATTGCATGTTTATTGGTTATGCTGAACATAGTGCTGCATATAGATATCTTATATTAAAAAATGACATGCTTGATAATAATACTATAGTGGAGACAAAAAATGCATAATTTTTTGAGCATATTTTTCCATTAAGTGTTGACACTATTTCTCTTGCACCTCTTCATAAAAACGTTTTCGAAAATTCAAATGATGAATTGAGAAGGAGCTAAAGAATAAGGAAAGAAACTTCCTTTGGGAACGATTTTTATACTTATCTTATTGATAATGATCATTTAACTTATTCTGAAGCAATATCTTCCTCGAAAGCAATTTTTGGAAAGAAACTATAAAAATCGAGATTGATTCTATCTTACAAAATCCAACTTGGAAACTAGTTGATTTACCACCCTGTGCAAAACCGATCGATTGTAAATGGATTTTTAAAAGAAAATATAATGCCGATGGTTCTATTGATAAATATAAAGCAAGATTAGTTGCAAAAGGTTTTACTCAAAAGAAAATGTTGATTATTTTGACACTTTTGCTCCAGTTACAATAATTTCATCAATTCGTGTTTTAATTGCTTTGGCTTCTATTTACAAATTTATTGTTCACCAAATGGATGTTAAAATTTTTAAATGGTGATTTGGAAGAAGAAATTTACATGGTGCAACCCGAGGGCTGTATTTTTCCTGGCCAAGAAAACAAAGTTTGTAAACTTGTTAAATTTTTATACGGCTTAAAGCAAGCACCAAAGCAATGGTATGAGAAATTTGATGATGTTCTAGTTAATAATGGTTTTTCTCTATTGGAGTAGATAAATGTGTATATACAAAAACTGTTGATGGTGAATCTATAATTATTAGCTTTTATGTTGATGACATGCTTGTTTTTGGTACGTGTATTGATGTAGTGAATGAAACAAAATGTTTTTTTGACTTCTAAATTCGATATGAAGGACATGGTGGAAGTTAATATTATTTTGGGTGTTAGAATCATAAAGAGTGATAATGGCCTAATGCTTACTCAAGCGCATTATGTGGAGAGGCTACTTAAAAAATATAATCACTTTGATGTCAAACCTGTGAATACTCCTTATGATTCTAATATCCAATTAGTGAAAAATAAAAGAGATGGTGTGGCTCAGTCTAAGTATGCTCAAATTATTGGGAGTTTGATGCATTTGATGAATTATACTCGATCTGATATAGCTTATGCTGTATGTAGACTGAACAGATATACACAAAATCACAATGATGATCATTGGACTGCTTTGAGTAGATTAATGAAATATTTGAGAGGAACCATGAATTATGGTATTTTATTTAGTGGATTTCCTGTTGTATTAGAAGGATACAATGATGCTAATTGGATTTCGGATTCATATGAGACAAAATCCACTAGTGGATATGTGTTCACCCTTGGTGGAGGTGCTGTAACTTGGAAGTCAGCCAAACAAACAATAATTGTGAAATCCACCATGGAGTCAGAGTTTATGGCTCTAGAATTGACTGGCAATGAGGCTGAGTGGTTAAGGAACTTCTTAGTGGATATTCCTTTAGGAATGAAACCGACACCTTCTATGTCTATGCACTGTGATTGTCAAGCGGCAATAGCTATTGCAAATGATAGAACTTTCAATGGTAAAAATAGACACATCCGATTGAGACATGATGTAGTAAAGCAGTTGCTTAAAGATGGAATTATATTCATTGATTTTGTAAAGTCAAAAGTGAATTTGGCCGATCCTTTGACTAAACCTGTGGGAAGAAAATTAATTTATGACATATCGAGGGGAATGAGACTTAAGCCAATTGAGGAAAAATAACAGTGATGGTAACCCAACCTATGTGATTGGCGATCCCATGAATTAGGTTCATATGAGTATTAACAAGTCACTTGTTGTTCTAGTGATGCACTATTAAAAAATTATTGTCCATCCTAAGATGATAATAGTGCAAAACTGCAAGGAAAAAAGAGGTTGAGCTAAGCTCTTAATGAAATTCCAATGAAATTCCATAGTCATTATTGGTAGTGTATTAAGCTGCAGAATACACTTGATGGAATCACCTATATAAGTGTGGAGTGAGGCCGCTCCTAAGAGAATTTTTGGCAAAAATCTCTAAAGCACTTATGAATAAACCAAGCAAGCGCATGGCCTATTAGCATAAAACCGCATTGAATAACAAAGTTTGTGGGAGTGCAATGTGATTAATGAAAATTATAATTCACAAAAGAAATTTTTGGTTCATAGAAGTTTCGAACTTCACCAATAATTTCGTGAATTATATTTCATTTTTTTCTAGGGCTGGTTCATAGCCTAATAAGCATAAGTTCTGATGCATTACACTCCAATAACCCAATATCATATTAATTTTTTATTTTCAAAATCTTTTGAAATATGTGGGGGATTATTGGATATTTCAATAATATTTTGAAATATTTACAATAATAGTTTCGATAAAAGTTATGACCGCATTGAATACCATTATTATTTTTAACGGTCACATAACGGTTTCTTAACGGTCATATAACGGCTTTTCAATCATTTTTTTACGTTTAATTTATTTATCAAATAAATCCTTCATTATTTTACAACGGCTCTTTTAACAACTCTATTTTGTCTGAATATAAAATCACAATCTTAAAAAATATATACACGGAATGAAACAGAGAATATTCTTTATTTAAAAAAATCTTTCCTTTCATTTTTCTTGCTAGGTTATATACAACGTTGTTTCTGTTCATTCTAATATTCAGTGCGGAATATAGAAGAAGGTCTATTGTATCTTGGGAGGATAGCCGTCAGAAGCCTATCGCACCGAGTTTCGCACTCCGAGGAGCGGAATTATCCTTAACGATGGTGCTTACGCTTGCACGCCTCAGACAAATTTATTTATTCTCATCAGCTTTTTTCTTATACCAGCAATACAAAAGATTCAGGGATGGGGCTCACAGGCACTCCAATAGGTGCAACAGTTGGTCAATATTTGATTTTAATTAACGAAAAAAAGGACAGTATTAAGCTCAAACCATCAGGTATATCATGACCACCCTTGAGAATAGTAGAGAAAGATTTCTGGCCAGAGACAACGCATGTAGCAATCATATAATGACCTTGCGAGCAATTCTTTTAATGCCAGATTCGCTGATATGCGGTAGCTGCAGAAAAGGTGCAACGCCTTCACTGGATCCTCTAGTTGTCTTCTTTGCACTGAGAGGAACAGCCTACAGTACATTCATGTAAACACCCACATTCTCCCCTGAATTAGTAACAATTTTGCACCTAGTAGCGATAATGTGCATTGAAATTTGGTGCAACTCTACATTACACATCTCAGATATATTGCAAAAAGAAGACAAAGGCAAGTGAGCATAAAAATAAAAAATAAAAAATAAAACAAGAGGCAAATGGCAAATTGGCCTCCAAATTAGAGAAGAGTGCACGTCAGACCTTTAACATCGTGAATATCGGCTTAAGGCCTGTTTGATAACCTTAATCAAGTGCTGAAAACTGAAAATTCAGCACTCAATGAGATGAAGACGGTTTCATAAGCTGAAAACGCATTTACAGTCAGAATTCACTTAATATATAAGTAAGGGTTTATAAATTCCTTTCATAGAAAATGATAGATTGTTATTAGAATATGGCCAATTATATTGTTAAAACTTACCGATACTAATCATACTTTTGTATTTGGCAATAAATTAGTAATATTTCAGCAACCAATTTTCAGTTAATATAAAACAGCTTTTATATTTTTATTTTTTTTCAACACTTGAAATGGTTAACATATAAACTTCGGTGCTTAAATGTTCAGCACTTATTTTTCAGTTTTACCAAACAAGCCTGTAGTATCACTATTCAGATCATCAGGCATTTGTCATTTTGCTTGTTATACCATCGATGTATCCATCTGTACTCATACAACTCTCTGCTACAAGCTAATACTCAAGTTCAATGAACTAACATATCTATGTATCATGAGTTCAGTTCTCCACAATGTTAGACATCATGAGATCACGGCAGACGATTCAAGTAACACACAATCTCAGCACTCATGTGATGAAGTTGGTTTCGTAAGCTGAATTGGCATTTACAGTCAGAATTAACTTAATCTGATAAGTAAGGCTTTCAATATTCCTTCCGGAGAACATGTATTGAATGTTAATAGAATTTGGCCAATTATATTGTTAAAACTTACCAATACTAATCATAATTTCGTATTTGGTAAGAAATTAGTAATATTTCAGTAATCGATATGCAGTTAATATCAAACCACTTTTTTTCAGCACTTTCTGACCAACCAAAAAATAAAATGTTTAACAATTAAACTTTGCTGCTTAAAATTTCAGCACTTATTTTTCAGTTCTACCAAACAAGCCTATAATATCACTTTTCAGATCATCAGGTATTTGTCATTTTGCTTGTCATACTGTCAATGTATCCATCTTTACTTCACACAACTCTCTGCTACTAGCTAATGCTCAAGTTTCAATGAACTAATGGAACTACATATTTTGAGTTCAGTTCACAATGTTAGACATCATGAGATCACGGCAGAAGATTCCAAGTAACATAGAGCCTCAGCGCAACAGAAACACACACATGCACGCATATGCATATATATATACACACACACACATAGAGAGAGAGAGAGAGAGAGAGAGAGAGAGAGAGAGTATTTGTTCAGTGGATTGAAAATCGATCTCCTTGACTCCTAATCGTTTACTCATGCATCAAAACCATAAAAGCATAAATGGCAAAAGTGCCTTTCCTTGACAACCCAAATCTATGGAATTAGGGGGTGTTTGGTTCAGCTTTCCCAAGGGGCTTTCAGTCCCGAAAGCCCCTTGGGGAAAATATTCGGTGTTTGGTTTACACTTTTGAGCTTGCATTTCCCAAATGCCAGCATTCGAAATGCTGAAAGCCCAAAGCAGGTCCGGACCTGCTTTGGGCTTTCAGCATTTTCGGGATGCTAGTTTAGGGTTTAATGAACTTTTTTCTTTCCAATATTGCCCTTATCGATAATTGTTTTTTTTCCATTTTGCCCTCCAAAATACTGTTCATCTTCTTCCTTGGACTTCCATGGACTTCTGCTCGGTCAAGCTTCGCGGTGGTGGGCGGCGCTCTTCCTTGGACTTCCGTGGACTTGCTGCTCGGCCAAGCCGCGGTGGCAGCGCTCGGCCCGCGAGCGGCCAGATCTGGCCGCGGGGGCTAGATCGGGGCTGCTGGAAAGCCTCGCCTAAGGTCGCGCGACCTTAGGCGAGGTGGCCGAGGTCGGGCGACCTCGGGCGTCGCTGAGTCGAGCGACCCGGGCGCCGCCCGAGGGCGCGCGCTTGAGGCCTCGCGATCTCAGGCAACACCCTAGGTCGCTCGACCTCAGGCGCGACCCAAGCGGCGGCCTGAGGCCGCGCGACCTCAGGCGGCGTCGCCTGGGTTGTCGCCTGAGGCCAGGGTCGCCGCCTGAGGTTGCGTGGCCTCAAGCGGCTGGGTTGAGGTCGACGCCTCCCTCCCTCCCGCCGTCGCCACCGCCGCTGCCAGCCACCTCCTCACCACCACCAGCTGTTCCCCCACAATTTTCCCCTCACCACGCGATCTCTCCTCCCTTTTCTTTTCTTTTTTTCATTTTCCTTTTTACTTTAAAATAGCTTTGCAAAACATGCACAAAAAATTGGTTTCCAAACATAACTCCCTTCCCAAAATGCTCATTCTCTCAAAGGTACTTGGGGAAATGCAAAGCCATTTCCCCAAAGTTGAACCAAACGGTAGTCGACTAATAAATATTAAGTTCTCAGCTTCAGCACCTGAATAATGCATTGAGAAAGCTCCACAACCCCAATTGCAGGCCTCAGCCAACCATGTCCTCGGGCACTGCGAGGAATGACAGCCATCTGATGAAAAGTGAAAACATTACTGAGAGGAAGAGGATAATGAAGCTAGCTGAATGGTTTCACAATATGTCAACAAAGAACACCGACACAATCAAAGAGGATTTCATATAGCATAAATCTGATATCTCAGTTCTTGTGCCACTAATTGAGCAGTATGAAACACACGTCAAGCAAAGAGCTATACAAAGATTCAATCATTTCTGCATGGAACTGCATGAAAAATAACTGCCAAGATACGGACCATTATGAAAAGAACAAGAATGAAGAAGGACGCAACAGACATGGGTTCTATATAGAAAGCAGGCAAATTATATATGGAATAAACCTTTCCCCCCACCACTCATCACCAATAAACTAAACAGCACCTTCATTAATTCTTCAAGTAGCCGAGGTGTAAATTCCAAAACACGTCTGAAATCACCGACCAAAGCCCGAGATAAGGAATCTGATTCTCTTGTTAACTGAGTCTGAATCAACAATTCTGTCTGAAAGAAATCAAAGCACCAAGCATCTCTTCATTTTTTTTTTGGTGAAAGGTAAGAATATATTAATAACTTTGGACAAACAAGGAACGGCGCCAACTTACACTCTGACCGCGCAGCAGGAAGAGTGGAAGGGAGTCGAAGGGAAAACAAAGAAAGAAGAAAACGCCCACAACCCGGGCCGAGGCAAAACCAAACCTTGCAAATCTCTACTACCCACTTAAAAGCGGGACGAGAGAACTAGGATGGTACAAAGACAAGCATCAACAGCATCAAGCAAGCTACCGAGAAAAGACCGAGGGGTCGAAGCCCCAATTCCTTTGAAGTCTTCTATTTCTTGGGGTAGGAGGCACATTCTTGAAGGAGAGAACTCTGTCCTTGACAACTTTGATTAAATGATTTTTGAGAGCCGACACGGAAACAGTTTCACCCCGAAAGATGATGCAATTTCTCTTCTTCCAAATTAGATAACACAGAGCTCCAAAAGAGAACCTAGCAATTTTGTGGAAGAAATCCTTACCAGATAAAAACTTTAGAGCCCACATGGAGGTCTCGGTCCACGGTCTGATTCTCCAAGGTAGGTTGCACCTAGAAGCCCAGAAATAAGCCAGGGTAGCAGGGGTTTGACAGTGAAAGAAAAGGTGATCAATAGAGTCCGGCCGAGTTGAGCAAAAGGCACAGACCGAGTAGTCAATCCTACCGTAAGAAAGTAGGAGTGATTGAGTCGGTAGGCGCTTCTTGGCAATAAGCCATAATAGAAATTGATAATGCGGTGCCAAGGCATTATCCCAAACAAGAGTCGCCCAAGGAACTCGATCTTTTTAAACTCGATTAAATTCCAGGCCGAAGCAACCGAAAAAAGGCCCGAAGAATCACCGCACCAAAGGAACTGGTCACAAACATTAGAAAGCACCGGCAAGGAGAAGCCCCAACTTTCCAGGCGGGATTTAAAGGCCAGGGCGGAGGTGTACAGTTCAGAGACAGCTGCCATCTTAGATAAACCCGAGTCCTCCATTACAGTGGAAGAAACAATTGTGTCCAAAGGACCACATGGAAGCCAGTTATCATGCCATAGAGATGTCTGCATTCCATTGCCAATTTTCCAACGAAAGGACTGGCGAAAGTAGGGCCTAAGCTGCAAGATTTTTTTCCAAGCCCACGAGCATAAGGTTGGTTGAGGAGAAATCCAGAAATTCACTCTTTTTAAGAAAATCGAGTGAATCCAACGACACCAGAGTGACTCCTTATCAGTAAATAAGAACCAAATGTATTTGAGCAAGGAAGCTTTATTGCAATCTTTAAGGTTTCTAATAGCCAAGCCACCCTCAGATTTTGGCAAGCAAATATCTAGCCACGAGACTTTGGCCCCGCCTTTTCCCAGGGCAGAACCTTTCCAAAGAAATTGTCTCAAGATGAGCTCAATATTCAAAAGAACAGCAGCAGGTAAAGAAAAGACACTGGCCCAAAACGCCTGAATGGAATAGAGAACGGACCTTATAAGTTGGAGTCTCCCCGCAAAAGAGAGAAATCGATGAGTCCAAGATTGGACTCTTCATTAAGAGCCGAATTACTTGAAAAAAAAAATTCAACAGAAAGCTAATTATGACAATCTTGCTGCATATCACCTTAACGAATGGGGGATGTTTCTTCCAAAACTTAGCTTGTTCTTGCTTGATGTTCTTGAGATCCAGATTCAACTCACTCCTGACCAATAAAAACAGCTTTTGAAGGGGTTCCTCATCAGTCCTTCGGGCTGGAGTTTCCATGAATTCAGCAGCCTTGATAAAGACCTCCATAACTTTGCTGCAAGCAATGGTAGACAAGAGAAATGGAGTATTATGCGACTTTATGGGTCTAAGACACCAAAAACACATTACAACACCAGGAAGATGCTTGAAAGGGAGTAGTGAAAGTTAAATAACGGACATGTTAATTGCACTAACGATTGAAGCATCCTACCATCAAAACAACAGTAACAACTTAAACTAACAATTTCCTCCTTCATTTTATATATAGCAAGAATAAAGGGTAGGTCTTGCTTGTAACTAACATCCAATAGCGTAAACATAACTCTTGATGCATAAAGCAACGTAATGAATGGGACATACACATACCTCGGCGCCAAAGAAGGTTTCATTAAGCGATAGTACTCGTGGACAGTCTAGAATTGATTTTCTAAATGCAAGGACATTTAATTATTCTATTTTTTTTTTTACAAAAATTAATAAATAATGGATGAGATGCAATTTTATTCTAAATTATGACTATCTGACCTAATTTAACTAATAACATGTGACATGAATTATTTATATGACCTAATTCTAACTACAAGTAAAAGAAATATAAACCATTTTAACATAACATATAATTCAAGTTATATGAATGCAACCACTAAATGATATAGAAAATACAATGGCGTGGCAAAGAGGAGATGTCAATAGATGCTACTAACTCTATATGATATTTTTCATGATTTTCTTTTAGACTAAAGTAAGAAACGAACTAAAATATGTGATGATCTAATTCAAAGTAAAAAATAAATTAGATTAAATCCTATTTTAAATTAGAAAATTTCCAAAGTTGCTACATGACTCCCAGATTTGCAATTCTAGACTAGGAAAATAGTTTATCCTAACACGTAATGCAATTTTTTTTTTTTGGGTGTTTTTTTAATAGGAAAATTTACTAGATTAAGGACATGCAATATAATAAACCCACGACAAAATATTCATTGAGCTCAAAATAGAAATCGGGATCCAATCTTAAGTCTTAAAGATCAAATCGCAATACTGCGGGTTACTCAAGACTGGAAAATTTCTTAATTGGGATTATGACTAAAAATCTCAAGAAAAACACGTTAAATTTCAATAATTCCGATTTAGGCTCCTCAATAATCAAATCTAGCTCAGTCTAGGAAATTACCTAGTTCAGGGAATATCGTTTCCAAAAGCGAGGCTGGGCAGTGGATGGGCGGGGAAGATTGGCAGGGTGCGTGAGGCCACGGCGTGGCTGAGCTATGGAGGTGCGACGGTTAGCTGGGCACGGTGGTGGCTGGCATGAGGATTACATAAGCTATAGGCTGTTACGCGCGCTAGCGCACCACAGTAGAGTGTTATCTTCTACTCCTCCCCTGTTTTTTTCACATGCACGAAAGCCCCTCCGTAGTTTCTCTCTTTCCTTGTTTTCATCTACACTTTGTCAGCTTGCCCATGCACTCCACCTTATGTAGCACCGACACGGACACGCGGCACACGACACGACACGACACGCCGACACATCATTTCTGAAAAAATAGAAAATTCCGACACATTCCGACATGTTATATATTAAATATATATTTTATATATAAATAAAATAAATAAATAATAATAAAAAGACCATAGAATTAAATTATACTAAAAATATTAATCTAACATTTGTTAATATCATTCATTGTTTTAATTTGATAGAGATTAAATGAGAAATTCAAAACTTGCAAACACAAAAGAGTAACTTTGAAGGAACATATCTTGTTTTCTTACCCTTGTCAGAGATTAGTGAGATTTCTTATAGTCCCAGACAGAGTTTGGAGTTCATGATATAAATTGACTTGGAGCTTCTCTGCAAAACAAGGTTTAAGAAAAATGAAAATCCAGGATAAAAAATCTCTAAGTACAACCAAAAGAAAAAGACATAACTAAATTCACCATGGAAAATGTGAGAGATAACTCACAAGCTAATGACATAGACCAAAAGAGATAACTCGCAGGCGATGCCTGTGAGAGGTTGAAAGAAGCAAAAAAAAAAAAAAAATCACAACTTCAAGTCGAAGCGACGCCGACGAGAAGAGGGGCGTTCCATCGTCACTCATGGGAAGATCAAAACTTATAAGTGAGAAACTTAAGAGTGAGAATTTTCTTATTTCCCCTTTATTTCTATTATTTTCATTATTTTTTAATATATTTATATTTTGAGCCATCAAGTATTTGAAATTATTAAAATTGACCCCGTGCATGTTGGAATCGCGTGTCGGAATTTCGAACTTGCGTGTCGGGAATAGTTGACCATGTGTCAGATTTCCCGACACTTGTTGACCGCGTGTCGGAACTTGTAGAAGCGTGTCGGACACATGTCGGAGTGTCGAATGACACAAAGGCTTTTGGAGAGTGTTTGTGCTTCTTAGACTCCACCAGGCGCCCCATTCCCTGCTCTCTTTTCTTCCATTCCTTATCTCTACTTTCTTGGTTTTACTTTTTATCCCCTAGGACCCAACATCTCTACACTTTTTGTTATCCTTCGGGTTTTGTAATCTTAAAGGGTTAATGCCTTGAAAAACTCCAAACCGGTACACCTGTGATAAATTTACCTAAATTACTTTTTTTGACCACCAAAAATCCCAAATTGGTATGCCTTTGACAAATGTCGAAACTCGAAGCGTGTCGGACACATGTCAGAGTGTCGGACATGACACGAAGGCTTTTGGAGAGTGTTGGTGCTTCTTAGACTCCACCAGGCGCCCCCATTCCTTGCTATCTTTTTCTTCCATTCCTTATCTCTACTTTCTTGGTTTTACTTTTTATCCCCTAGGACCCAACGTCTCTGGCCTTTTTGTTATCCTTCGGGTTTTGTAATCTTAAAGGGTTAATGCCTTGAAAAACTCCAAACTAGTACACCTGTGACAAATTTACCTAAATTACTTTTTTGACCACCAAAAATCCCAAATTGGTATGCCTTTGACAAATTTACCTCAAACTGGTGCACTTGTGACAAATTTACCCTCTGTTAGTTTTTGTTAAATTTTACTATTCAATTATTAAGTTAAATAAATGTAACAGTTTACTGGTATACCAATTTGGGAGTTTGTCACAATTTACAATTTTTGTGATTTTTTTGTGGTATTAATACAATTTAGTGGATGGTATGTTTTTCATAAATTTATCAATTTGGGGTTTTTTGCAGTCGAATAAATTAGTTTGAGGTAAATTTGTTATAAATGTACTAGTTTATGATTTTTTATGGTCAGCCGGAGTAAATTTGTCACAAGTGTACAAGTTTGGAATTTTTCTTGGTCAGAAAAATAGTTTGGGGGTAAATTTGTCACAGGTGTACCAGTTTGGGATTTTTTAAGGTATTAACCCAATCTTAAATCTATACATTTACAGATGACGGCCCACGCGAGTTCTATATCTCAACAAAATGACCAAGAAGAGGGTACGATTTGGTTCGCCCGTGATCTCACGTAAGTCAACATTCGATGCATATAAGCTGAATGAAGATTTCCAAATGCAGAAAAATTTCTACACACAAACCCAATCCCTAATTTTTCTTAAGAAATGCATGAGAAGTATTCGGACGAAAATTTAGATATCAGCACTATTATCAAATAATTCATGTAAAATATTTATCATCTTAATCTCCTAAAAAATATTTAAAAATGAAGAAATTTCAGGATATTGCAACCCTATCTCCTTATGTGATATCCCAGATTTTCGATTATGTTTTCTACTAAATAAATCAGGCATTTCATCGACGTGCCTATAGGGCTGTTCTCAGAGTTGATCACTCTCGAGATAACTAGACTATCTGGGGAAGCCATTAAGGAATTTTAATGCAATAAACTTGAGAATTCGACTAGGAATCGGCTATTCGACCGTGCTCATCTTTAGAGGCCATTACGGTATAGTTAAAAATTGATCAGGGATCAGAGATAGGTTGGTTCGATTGAGATGTGTTGCTTATCGTGGGTGACACCACTAAATTGGAAAATTCTCATCGGCTGACATTAGACTGATTTTTCTATCGTTTTGGTACCATGTGTCCGTATTTGAATTCTTGAGATTTTCATGACAATCGAGAGTCGCCAATGTGTTGAGTGGGTTCATTGTGGCTCAAAGAAAATCGATCAAGGGTCATTTGTGCTAAAAATTTCTAAAAGTTACCTGGTAGCCTAGGTCACGCTAAAATCGCGCCGAATGGAAATTAACCACGAATTTGAGTTCGGTTTCAAAAATTGAAAGTTCAGTCATGTCACAATAAATTCTAAGAGCTTCGACTCGGTCTTAGAAGATTTTTCTGCAACTTGAGGCTTTTTGGGAAAAAGTCGAGGTAAGGTCAATTTTGTCCAGAAAAAGCTGGAGATCATTTTTGATCGCGCAATTGGAAGCAAATGGGATCAATTGGTGAGGAAAAATATCAATTTGATCATTGAGGTGTCCATTGAATTTTTGAGAGCCAAACGGGATTGAATTGAACACGAATAAGTATCCAATTAAAGGGAAGCTAAGCAAATTCGTATGCCCCCCTTGCCAAGCCATTTTGGACCATTTCAAGTGTCCAAAGATGTGAATTGGTGGCTTAATAGAGGCCAAGGAAGTGGTGGTGGCTGAGGTTGGTCAAGGAGAACATTTGAGAGAAACTTTGGCCATTGGTAGGCCCCTTGTCTCCCATCTCCCCCTCTCTCCTTCAAGCTGCCGTCCATCACCTTCATTCCCCTCCTCCTTTGTTTTTTCAAAGACCCTAACAGCCGAAGGAAACCTGCAGAAGAACCAGCAAGCCACCAGAGGAGCCGCACGACACCGCCACACGCTACTCGCAGCCACCGCTCACCCGCGTGCACCCCTCCGTCCTTGCCGTGTCCATGCCCATCATTCCGCCATTCTAGGCCACCGTCCCTGCATCTCCGTTCTTCCTGGTCACCGTTGGAAGCTGCCGGATCGCCGTGGACCCCTATTTAGCTGCCAGTTGTCTCGCCGAGCCGTCCACTCGCCTTTGCTGGTCCTTACTCGCCCACCTAGCTGCTGTTCAACCCTCAACCAACCTAAAACAGAAGCTGAAGAAATGGGTTTCAGCAGTTCTGTTAGGCCCGTTTTGAGGTTGATCCTGACCTCGAAAGTTAGGCCCGCTTTGGAGAAAGTCGGCTCTCATTGCGTTCCCGACGATTTGTACACAACCGATCGTTGATCAAGTGAGTTTAACTCACTAATCCTCGCTTAGTAGGTTAATGATTCTTAGGGGTTGATTAGATTTAATTAAGTGTGATTATGTGGATTAATTAGAGTAGAGCAATTAATTTAGTGTCTTATTGATGCATGTTAAGCAATTAGTTAGTGTAATTAATGAGTAAACATGTCCTAGTATTTATTTAATGAACCTTGGAATTTTTCCGGGTCCGTTTTGGCATTCAATTAGGCATTTCGGGCCTAAGTTGGATTTTTGGCAATTAATTATTATTTTTCTTAATTATTTAATTATTTATTTATTTTTCAAAAATTAAACCGGGATAACCAAAGTGATTATTGTGGGGCACTCTGTTTATTTATTCGACCTCTAATTTGTGCTGAATTGATTTAATCATGATTTTAGGATTTTATTCCTAAATTAATAAAATTTTGGTAATTAATTGAAACATTACCGGGCGTTGGTCTACAGCACCAAAAATCTAATTTTGCACTATTGAAAGCCGTGGGAAGATCGAAAGTGAAATTATTATATTTTGGCTAAGACCGACCATGTATCCACACACAACTATTTTTATTGGGTATGATAAAAATGAGAAACTGGCTATGTGATTGAGATGGTATACTATATCGACCTACGGGCGATATGTCAGCTTTGGATGAGTAGTATACCGATATATTATATCGGCCTACGGGCGATACATTAGCTTTGGCTAAGTAGTATACCTTGTTATCAGCTTTGGGCGAGTATATATAATATACTATAATGGTTAGAGGGTCCTAAATTATCAGCTTTGGGTGAGCATATATATAGTATACTATATTATTAGCTTTGGGTGAGCTATACTATCTATATTATCATCTTTGGGTGAACAGTCCTAATTTAATAAGACTTTATAGATAGTATTGATTGTACCGACTAGGGGAAGGTCATGATGACATGTAATCGATTGAGTCGATTGATTGAGGGTTCAATCTGTGGTGATTAATTGCATGTCTATTTGAAATTGTATTAATGTGCAGGGAAGAGACTAAGGCCAAGGTAAATCCTCTGACCTGTGTTGTGCTTAGGCAGTTCTTATGGCATATTGACTTTTTAATCGGGTCTTAGGGGGTTGAACTTGCTGAGACGTTGTCTTACTTGTTATTGTATAACCATTTTCAGGTCCTTAGATGGTGTTGGTGAAGGACCGGAGGCGCTAAAGTTTAAGAGGTGAAGCCCGAAGAATCAGCGATCTTGTCCAGCTAGTTAGTCGTAGGACAATTCTCTTTTGTTGGAAACCGATCCCTTTTGTAAACCTTTGTGTATAGACCTGTGTGTTTATAAACATGTATTTTCTGAAAAATTGGTCATATTTTCCTATCACATTGTTTTATTGTCTAGGGATTATTTATATGCTTCCGCATGCGTATTAAAAGAAATGGATCGGCAATGCATCCTAGGACGTCACCAAGAATCTATTATCATTCATCGACACAGAAAATCTATCCGGTAATACATATATCATGTTACAATATACTACATCTTTCATATTCATCACAACTTGAACTTCCCCATCCATCAATTAAACAATCGGGATTTCCATCATCTCATTAAGGACATAGCCTAAGAATATCACATTGTCCACTTGAAGAATTTGCGCGAATCAACTCTTATGTATTTTATGAAAACCTTCAAATATCATTCATGCTCTTACTAACTGCTCGAATAGAGTTTATCAATAACATAACTCCAAAATGGTCCTTTTAGCACCACCGAATAATTAACTGTAAATACATCCTGGACAAAATTCATAATAACGAAGTTACGATTAAGAGATTTCCAATCATAGAACTTGAGAAAGATCCACGTTTTCAAATTTCAATTCAATTGTCTATCAAGACAATTTACCTTATTTCTCTCTATAGTATCAAAGACCACAAAATTGAACTTATCTTTAATTCACATATCTAACAAGGAATATCGCTACTTGAAACACCATTGCTTAAACTCGAATGACTATTACCTTCCACATAACCAAGATAAAAATTTGTGTTTAATCAACAAATCTTAATAATGAATATCACAACTTAAAAGATTATCACTTGATTGAATGACCATGACCTTATAGATCACCAAAATAAGAACTCATCTAGTTTCTAATTCAAAGTACGTTAAATCCTGAACTTAAAGGATCATCACGTAATCTTATCACTTCTTAGATCAATAACTTAGGCACTTGACTTACATCATTTTAACGGAAACCAAAACTGGAATTGGTCATGTCCGCTAATTCCAAAGAACTTTTTCAAGGTAATCTACTCAAAAGTTTTTTTTTTTTCCTTTGATGCTGAGGATCCAGCCTAGCTCACCTTACGGGAGTACATCATTGACTATACCTCGGAGGAGACAAGCCCAGCAACCCACCAGCCAGAGCCCCCTGCTTAAGTCACGAAACTACTCTAGGAGTTGTGGCGGACTCGGGAGTCGAACCCCGACCTGGCAGTCGGGAGGCCAGGCCTCAACTAGCGCAACCATGCGTGAGTGGGTTAACCTACTCAAAAGTTCGTAGCCTACAATTATGAAGATTGTACTTGTTACTCCAACCCATAAACCACAAGTAAATTTACTTCTATCATGATGATTCAAGATTATAACTACTAAGATCAATCCTTATTATTTGAAATATCACCATATAACACATCAAGACTTCCACTACAAATTCTCCTTTTCTAATAAGAAAATCATAACCTATCTCAATTGATCATAACTTGATTTCCAAAAATCATATCTTACTATCTATAGATCATAACTTACCATAGAACTGGTCATGACTTCTTTGGTCTTAAGAATGCTGGTTTTAAGAATGAGTGATTGCCCTTCTTTGACCCTTACTGCTCAATCACTAAAGGATCGCACTTTCATTCTAAAAATCATAACTTAAACTTTGTAATCCAAATCTATCTAACTCCCACCAATAACCAAAGCTCAACCATTTTCATACCGAATACCACTTTAATAAAATCACTAGCTTGTGACTCTACGAACAATACCCAAACGCTCAACAAATTATCACTCATCGCGTAAGATTCAAAATAAAACTTAGTACTTCTGAAATCCATTTTTGTCATGATATTTATCAACCACTAGCATTTGTATGTACCTAAAATTTATTTCCGAAATTCCTAAGATCATAACATATCAAATAATCTGTGACTTTCTATATCAAAACTTATCACTTTTGAAATCCCTATTCCACCAAGTCATTTCTTAAAGCGTAAAGTCCATATGCATAGCCATCTATTCCTCTTTCAACTTAAGCTCTTAATCATTAGTCACCTCATCACTTCATTAACCTCGCTTCAATACCAAAACTGTCAGAACCTGAATTTCCATAAAATTTGAACCTAGAATGATTGGATATATTAGCTTCACTTCAATCATTTGATGTATAACTAATTTATCATCAAACTGTACAGATAATTTAACCTCAACTAATGTACCTCAAAGCTTTATGTATAAAAATGTACTCCTACTCTCGTTACGCACTCTGCTCAAGTCCTCCAATCCAATCCGCAAATATATCTTTTCCAAAACACTAGTTTAAAGGTGCCTGAACTCTGAACTTGATAAATCTATAAAAATATATTGGGGCTAGCCCAAGCTCAATAAATGAATTCTCTGAGTCTCAAATGAAGATCATCTTACCACTCGACCCCAATAGCACAACATCATAATAAAGAATGAACAATATCATTTCATGGATTTACTATAACAATGACAATCCTATATTTCGTAGAATTACTAAGCAAACTTATTCCTTAATTATTTACATATTCATAATAGCATATTGCAATCACTTTAAGGATACAACATGTATTCCCCATGATTCAAGTACTTGCATCCCAATCCATATACAACATGTTAACTCTTTCAGCTTATGGGAGTACGCATCGAAGCGTAATTTCATCAATACAACAAAATCCACATCTTCAATCGAATATTCAAGTTTCTCATCACTTTCCCACTTACTAACAAGGATATTAACCCACTTTAAACCACAAATATTCACTTACATTTTCCAAACGTATTATGTGAAATTATATACGATGTAAATTGCACGTCACATATAAATGACTATAATTACATACACAATAAATGTCATGAGTTACATAGAGTTCAACACTCAAATGCACTCAGACAAATGTACAAATCTCAAGATCCGCAAATACTGCATACTAGCTTATCTATATACACAGGGGAGTGTGTGTATTATATAATTCATACTTGTCACCGGCAATTCATCTCGACTAATGAGGCATCCCAACTCCTGAGGTAACCTGACACATAGGACATTGTCACGCCCTGATCCTCGGGCACGCACCCATCCCTCATCTTGGTCGATTAATAGCGACGTCCTAGGACGCATCGCCGACCATTTCTTTTTAATATGCATGCGGAAGCAGATAAAGATTCCCAGACAATAAAACAATGGGATAGGAAAGTAGGACTCCAAATTTCCACACTTTAAAAGCAACCACACTTATACACATTGCAAATCATAATGCAAATATGTACAAGGCGAATTGTTTAATTTGCTGTTAAACCACCGTTTCATAAAACGTCTGCAGAAAGGAATCAACTTCCATTTAAAGAGAATTGTCCTATGACTAACTAGTTCAATAGGATCATCAATTCTTCAGGCTTCACCTTCTACACTTCGGGCCTCCGGTCCTTCACCACAGCCACCTAAGGACCTGAAAATGGATATTCAATAACCAATGAGACTACGTCTCAGCAAGTTCTACCCCCTAAGACCCGATTAGGAAGCCAATACATTTTAAATGCTGCCTAAGCACAACACGAGTCAGAGAACTTACATTGACCTCAATTCCTTCCTGCAAGTCAATATATATATCAAATATACACGATCACATCACTTCACATCAATCAGATCGAATCATCGATCAATCGACCTAGTCGATTACATGTCAAACAGTTCATTTCTTGGTCATTTCAAGCAATACTGTCCCTTCTCCAAAATAACCTATCGGGTTATCGAGCCAGCATATTAAAAGATTCATTTTCCTTACTGACATACCAAGCTACCAAGTATATTCATCATAACGTCCATTCTCCAAAATGACATATTGAGTCACCAAGCCATTATGACATGTCGTCCATTCTCCAAAATGACATGTCGAGTCACCGAGCCGTTATGGCATGTCGTCCATTCTTCAAAATGACCTATAGTCACCAAGCCGACATTGTATACTGTTCATTCTCCAAAATGATATATAGAGTCACCGAGCCGGTATATAAGCAATTCTTTCTCAAGATGACATGTGAGTCATCAAGCTATAATAGTATAACATCCATTTTCCAGATGACATACGAATCATCGAGCCGTTATAGTATTTTTATTTTGAAGACACAATCAATTTACCCTTTTTATCATTTTCGATAAAAGTACACGTGCGTGGGTACACGGTCAGCCTTAGCCAAAATACTGTAATTTCATTTTCATAAATCCCACCATTTTCTGTAGCCCACCAAAATATTTTTGGCACTATCAACCGATGCCCGATTATTTTTCAATTAATAACAAAAATTATTTAATTTAGGAAAATAATCCCAAATTCACAAATAATTCATTTCAGCACAAATTAAAGTTCAATTAAATAAACGGGCCGCACCACGACAATTAGCATAAAATTTCGGTCATCGGCCATCTTGGTCTAATTTCCAGAAAATAATTAATTAATTAAATAATTTCGAAAATTAATTAAATAAATACTAAAAATCCAATTTAGGCCCATAATGCCTAATTGAAAGCTGAGACGAGCCCAGAAAATTTTCAAGACCCATTCAATAAATAATAAGACGAGTCTACTTGCCAATATCATTAACCATTTGCCTAACATGCATAGCTAAATCCCTAATTTAATTACTCTAATTTAATCTAACCACCTAATTGCACTTAATTAAATCTAATCAACCCCTAAGCATTATTAGCAAACTAAGTAGGAATTAGTGAGCAAAACTCACTTGTGAAAAGCGAAGAACGGAACACCGAGATGGCGGCCAAAATCCGAATTTTCGGTGACGTGATGGGCACTTGGACCGGGCCCAAAGGCCTTGCAAGCCCATAGCAAATGCTGGGCTTGATCTCGGGCTTGGGCTTGGTTGCAGGCTGGACTGCTGAAACTTCTTGGGCTTCAAAACTAGGCCCGATCTTGCGGGCTTGTTGGATTGAATCTTGGCCGAATTGTGGGCTGAACGGGCTTTCAATTTTCATAGGCTTTTGCTGGACTTCAAGTGAGCTGAAATTGAGCTGAAAAACTGAACTGAGCTGGTAGTTTCACTGGGCTAAATTGCTGGGTTTTTGGGTTGGCTTGTTGTTGTTGAAAGCCGGGTTGAAGACAACACTTTGCCAGGCCGAATGCTGCTGAACTCATGGGCTGAAGACACGGCTGGATGGGCTACGAGCTTTGCTGGTCTTTGCTGGAGGAGTCTCGCACGAAGGAGACGCGTGGTGCTGGTGAAGACAATCGCTGGCAGAGTCGAAGCTGGAATCGCTTCGGTTGAGAGGAAACCGATGAAATCGGGGCAGCTGGCGGGCGGAAGTGAAGCCGTGGACGCGTCGATGGAATGATGGAGTCAACAGCAGGGGTTCCCGTTAGGTTTGACTCGGTGGAATTTCGTGGAGGCGCTGGCTTCACTAGTGGACATCAACGGCAGAAGGAGTTGATGATGATGATGATGATGATACGAAGCGGTGGAGAAGCGGTGGCGAGCTGGCAACGTGGACTGAAGGGGAGGTGGAGCTGGGTTCGTGGCTCCGGTGGGGACAGATGCATCAAGGAGTTGGGGAAAATTGATGGAGTCAACAAACCGCCTTGGATCTTGGCTGAGTTGACTTCTTGAGGGGGGGTTTCGGTGAGTGGAGAGAGATGAGGAGATGCTGAGGAAAATGAAAAATGAAAGCAGAACGGTTGTGGCCTTCGGTAAAGAGGAAACGCGAAGGAGATGGGGATGGAGGAGGTGTGGTCGAGAAGCTGTCGAAGGAGTGGGGATAAGTCAAAATAAATATCTAAATTCATCATTGGCCGCCAAAAAGTCTTCAAAATTATCCTATGGTGTCCCCCATATATTTTCTTGATTAGAATTCCCCAAATAATCAAATTTCGAAACCAATTTTGCTGCCCAAAAACCAGCTCCGAATTTCACCGATTAAACTTAAATTTCTTCACTCAATTTCCCAAATTGAGGTCCAATTTCGATGAAGAAAAATCCCGAACAATTTTCTATAAGTCCTGGCACTCAAAGGCTCAGTTTGGAAGTCCAAATTTCCTTAAATTGGGCCCATCTGAATTTCCGTTATTTTTCCGGTGTCCGAACGATTTTACGTAAAAATGTTGGAATCTCCAAAAATTCTTTGGAGGGTGAGTCGACGTTCCTAAAATAGGTCGTGACATGACAATATTTTCAATTTCTGAAATTGGACTCGAATTCACCGTTAATTTCCATTCGACGCATTTTTAGCATGACCCATGCTACTGGGTAACTTTCAAAAACTTTAGAGCAAATGATTTGTGGTCGATTTTCTTCGAGCCACAATGAACCCACTCGACACATTAACGACTCTCGGTTGTCATGAAAATCTCGAGGATTCAAATACGGACACAGGGTACCAAAACGATAGAAAAAATCAAATTAGTGCCGATCGATGAGAATTTTCCAATTTAGTGGTGTCACCCACGATTAGCCACACATCTCAGTTGAACCGACCTATCTCTCGATCTCTAATTGATTTATATCGTGTCGTAATGATTTCGATAGATGAGCATGGTCGAGTAGCCAATTCCTGATCGAATTCTCAAGTCTATTTGCCTCAAAATTCTTAATGACTTTCCTAGATAGTCTAGTTATCTCGAGAGTGATCAACTCCGAGAACAGTCCTATAAGGCACGTTAATGAAATACCCAATTTATTCAGTAGAAGACAAGATTGAAAATTTGGGATGTCACAACTCTTCCCCTCTTATAAAAATTCCGTCCTTGAAATTTAAACCTTTACCAATCCTGACGAAAGGTGGGGGTATCGTCGCCTCATTGAGTCTCACTTTCCCCAATTGTTTCTTCAGTCTCGTGGTGTTGTCAAACCAATTTGACCAAGGGGACTGTCTTGGTTCACTGAATCTATTCTGAAACACAATCTGAACCGGGCTTTCCACGTACGACACTTTGTCGTCCACATCTAATTCTCTAAGATTTAGCACGTAGGTCGAGTCAGGTTCATACGTCCTCAACCTCGATACGTGAAAGACATCATACATTTGTGCCTACCTTGGCGACAATGCAAGACGATACGTTAGGATCCCGATTCTTTTCAAAATCTCAAAGGAATCTACATACCTCGGTTTCAGTTTTTCCCACCTTGCCAAAGCGCAAGGTATCCCTCATTGGTGACATATTTAGGAAGATATAATCACCAATTTGGAACTCTAGAGGCCTTCAATGCTCAACGATTCAACTTCTCTGGCGGTGCCGCGCGGGCTTTACTTTGGCACTTATCACGGCAATTGCAATCACTGATTGCTGAGCTGACTCTGTGTTTGTGATCTTTCAGCATCTAACTTCCTTCCCACAAACTGAAGTTCTGTACACTCTGCTCTGTTTTGCCTCAAAAGGAACTATCTGATTGTTCTGTTGAAATTAGGAATCTCAAGTCTAGATCTAACGTACATTTGTCACTAGCACTCTATGCAAACGAACCATCTGACCCCATACAACTTTGCATGTTTATCTAAGTCTAGATCCTTTCGTACTACCAAAAAGTGGGTCGACTTCATCAATTTGTCGACCACAACTCCAAATGGAATCATTATGTCGTTGACTCCTTGGTAAGCCGGTCACAACGTTCCATCGTGATATATTTCCATTCCCACTCAAAACTCTCGAGTGATTATCAAAGTCTTCCCAGTTTGCTTTACTGAACCCTCACTTACTAGCACATCTGACACTTGCAACCTGTCCGGCGATGTCTATCTTTATGTTGGTTTACCAATCATGCTGACGTTGATTCTGATCTACCTCACACTGTATGGTCAAATACTGCAACTATTACAGTGAATTCCTGACGAGGTCTCCTCCTCAAGTTCCATACTGTTTGACACCTATCATCACCCACAACACTTCAGCATTCCCTTTTCCGAAATCTGAAAGTCAATCTTTCTTTTACCGGTATCCTCTTACAGGATTTCTTGAACATTTGGGTTCATCAACTAAAATGTCCTGATCCTAAACTGGACCTTTGGTTCTATCAATTTAGACAACGACATCTAATAAGAAGCCTTAGAGAGTGGCTCTGTCCCGAATGTTAATTCCATCACAAGTTCTATCTCTTTTTCTAACGATAGTCTAATAATTCTCGTGACAACCATCTATAAATTATTGGACTACTGAGATGTCCTCAACCTTCAGTTCTCCAATATGTCTTATCTATGACAATCGCCACGTGACCTTGGCAAACAAATGAGTTGCCTCTTGCGATGAGAGTAGGGAAATCGAGGGTCCTCCTCGACTTTTGATAAATTCGAAATTTTCCTCCATTTACGGATTAAACTGTATTGCATTGTAACAACAATTCATTACAACAAAAGCTCCTCGAGTCAAACCTTTTTATATATGGTATCAAAGTTATACATAGGCAGAATATTTAAGTGGAACTTTAACCAGTGATTCTCCTTTCTATGACTTTATTACAACAACTGAAGTTCTATAAACTTAACCAAAATTCTGTTGCGCCACTCTGATAACATTGTTCTGGGGACCCTGCCCTTCCTTCTCAATGCATAGCTCGATTGATCTCTAAGCTGGCGGCCCATTCAACGGAACCATACCGGTGATCACATCAAGCACAGCTTCGGCTTGACCCTATGTAATTGCATAAACGGTGCCCTGAACTGGAGGTCTCAACTGTCCTCCTTGTGGCACATTCTGAGGGGCATACCCTCTTATCTGTCCCATCTGTGGTAGCGGTGGTAGTTGCAGTTGTCCTCTTAGCTTTCTAGGACAGTCTCTAGCCAGGTGGCCCTGCTGACCACATTCATAACAAGCGCTCGTCCTTTGATGGCACTGATTTGCACCATGCCGTCTTCTACATAGACGACACAAACCATTCAGGTTCGATCCTGACTTTCCAATTTTGCCATTCTTGTTAGGTGGAACTTGGAATCTATTTCCAAGCATCGACCTCTTTCCTTGGCAGATGCTGTCCCTATGGGAGCTGAACCTCGATCCAGATGAAGTAGCTCTCTTGTTCTGATCTTTTTCTATCTTCTAGGCTCTCCCATAAATGTCATTATAAGTTCTTAGATCTAGGTAGACCAGTATACTTCTCAAGTCTAGTATGAATCCATCCCTAAACCTCCTTACTCGATTTGCCAGATTCTCAATTAATTCTAGGGCATACTGTGAAAGTTCAGCGAACTTTGCCTCATATTGGTCGACGGTCAGGGAACCCTGGCGAAGATGTTGAAATTCTGTCATCTTCACCTCTCTAGCAGTTTATGAGAAATATTTGTCATTAAAGGCCTCTAGAAAGGCATTCCACTCCGGAACAACGCCTTCTGGGAATATGGCTCCTCGAGTCGTCTTCCACCAAGTGTTTGCAACTTCCTCTAGTTGGTAAGTTGCAAGTACTACCTTCTTAGTTTCATTGCATATCAGCAGTGCAAAGGCTTTCTCTGACTTCTGGATCCATGAAGCAACAGCTTTGGGATCTCCTGTCTTAGTAAACAATGGTGGGTGTAATTTCAAAAATTGCTCTACCAGCTGATGGATTGGTCTTGCAGTGACCACAATCCCCGATGGACCTTCAACAGGTGCGGCAGGAGGTGTAGCAATAGGTGCGGTAGCAGGTACGGTGGCAGTTGCGACAGGAATGGCAGCATTGGTAGCGGCGATGGCGAGTGGTGGCTTCAATAGCAAAAAAAGGTAGCAGCTTGATCTCGGGCATGCTACCCCATCATTTCCCGCATAGCATTTAAGGCTTAGGTGATCCATATGTTTTCCTGATCACCCGGGGCTGCTACCCCAGCACTGACAAGAGTTGGTGCTTCTCCACTGGCATCGGCCTAAGCTTGTGCCCTACCTTTGCCTCGGGTACCGATTCTTATCGGCGCTCTACCCTGAGTCACGGCCCTACTGGCACTCTTAGCAAGAGTACTTGGCTCCTGATCACTCATGGTGTCACTTTAATCTACTGACACCTGCTTCCAATTCAACATCAAATTAGAAACAGAGTGATCAAAACAACAAGCAACTCTAGCACTCAGCTAACACCGACATACACCAGCATGAATTTAAAAGTCTTTCCTACTACTATCCCATGAACCACCGCTTCTTATCACTCCAATCTTGAACTCTGCTCTGATACCACTTAAACGGGATGTCACGCCCCGATCCTCAGGTACGCACCCATCCCTCATCTTGGTCAATTAATAACGACGTCCCGGGACGCATTGCCGATCCTTTCTTTTTAATACATATGTGGAAGCAGATAAAAAATTTCATACAATAAAACAATGGGATAGAAAAGTAGGACTCCAAATTTCCACACTTTAAAAGCAACCGCATTTATACACATTGCAAATCATAATGCAAATATGTACAAGGCAAATTGTTAAATTTGTAGTTAAACCACCATTTCATAAAACAATGTATGCAGAAAGGAATCAACTTTCATTAAAAGAGAATTGTCCTAAGATTAACTAGTTCAATAGGATCATCAATTCTTCAGGCTTCACCTTCTACACTTTGGGCCTCCAGTCCTTCACCACAACCATCTAAGGACCTGAAAATGGTTATTCAATAACCAGTGAGACTACGTCTCAGCAAGTTCTACTCCTTAAGACCTTATTAGGAAGCCAATACACTTTAAAGGTTGCCTAAGCACAACATGAGTCAGAGTACTTACCTTGGCCTCAGTTCCTTCTTGCAAGTAAGTATATATATCAAATATACACGATCATATCACATCACATCAATCAGATCAAAACATCGATCAATCGACCTAGTTAATTAGATGTCAAATAGACCATTTTTTGGTCATTTCAAGCAATAATGTCCCTTCTCCAAAATAACCTATTGGATTACCGAGCCAATATATTATAAAATTCATTTTCCTTAATGACATACCAAGCTACCTAGTATATTCATCATAACTTCCATTCTCTAAAATGACATATTGAGTTACTGAGCCGTTATGGCATGTTGTCCATTCTCTAAAATGATCTATAGTCACCGAGCCGACATTGTATACCGAGTATTCATCACAACGTCCATTCTCCAAAATGACATGTCGAGTCACCGAGGCATTATGGCATGTCGTCCATTTTTCAAAATGACCTATAGTCACCGAGCCGACAGTGTATACTGTCCATTCTCCAAAATGACATATGAGTCACTGAGCTGGTATATAAGCAATTCTTTCTCAAGATGACATGTGAGTCATCGAGCTATAACGTCCATTCTCTAGATGACATACGAATCATCGAGCCGTTATAGTATTTTTATTCTGAAAACACAATCAATTTACCATTTTTATCATTTCCGATAAAAGTACACGTGTGTGGGTACATGGTCGGCCTTAGCCAAAATACAGTAATTTCATTTTCATAAATCCCACAATTTTTTGCAGCCCACCAAAATATTTTTGGCACTGTCAACCGATGCCGGGTTATTTTTCAATTAATAACCAAAATTATTCAATTTAGGAAAATAATCCCAAATTCACAAATAATTCATTTCAGCACAAATTAAAGTTCAATTAAATAAACGGGCCGCACCACGACAATCAGCATAAAATTCTAGTCATCGACCATCTCAGTCTAATTTTCGAAAAATAATTAATTAATTAATTTGAAAATTAATTAAATAAATGCTAAAAATCCAATTTAGGCCCGTCATGTCTAATTGAAAGCCGAGACGAGCCCAAAAATTTCCGAGACCCGTTCAATAAATAATAACATGAGTCTACTTGCTAATATCACTAACCATTTGCCTAACATGCATAGGTAAATCCCTAATTTAATTATTCTAATCTAATCGAACCACCTAATTGCACTTAATTAAATCTAATCAACCCCAAAGCATCATTAGCAAACTAAGTAGGGATTAGTGAGTAAAACTCACTTGTGAAAAGTGAAGACCGGAACACTGCGACGATAGCGCGACAGTGGTCGAAATCCGAATTTTCAGTGATGTCCATGGGCACTCGGACCGGACCCAAAGGCCTTGCAAGCCCATAGCAAATGTTGGGCTTGATCTCGGGCTTGGGCTTGGTTGTGGGCTGGACTGCTGAAACTTCTTGGGCTTCAAAACTAGGCCTGATCTTGCGGGCTTGCTGGACTGAATCTTGGCCGAATTGTGGGCTGAACAGGCTTTCAATTTTCATAGGCTTTTGCTGGACTTCAAGTGAGCTAAAATTGAGCTGAAAAACTGAACTGAGCTGGTAGTTTCACTGGGCTAAATTGCTGGGTTTTTGGGCCGGCTTGTTGTTGTTGAAAGCTGGGTTGAAGACAACGCTTTGCTGGGCTGAATGCTGCTGTGAAGATGGGCCTCGCTGAACTCATGGGCTGAAGACACGGCTGGATGGGCTGCGGGCTTTGCTGGTCTTTGCTGGAGGAGTCTCGCACGAAGGAGACGCGTGGTGCTGGTGAAGAAAATCGCTGGCAGAGTCGAAGCTGGAATCGCTTCAATTGAGAGGAAACCGATGCAATCGGGGTAGCTGGCAGGCGGAAGTGAAGCCGTGGACGTGTCGATGGAATGATGGAGTCAACAGCAGGGGTTCCCGTTGGGCTTGACTCGGTGGAATTTGGTGGAGGCGCTGGCTTCACTAGTGGACATCAACGGCAGAAGGAGTTGATGATCACGATGATGATGATACGAAGCGGTGGGGAAGCTGTGGCGAGCTGGCAACGTGGACTGAAGGGGAGGTGGAGTTGGGTTCGTGGCTTCGGTGGGGACAGACGCAGCAAGGAGTTGGGGAAAATTGATGGAGTCAACAAACCGCCTTGGATCTTGGTTGAGTTGACTTCTTGAGGGGGGGTTTCGGTGAGTGGAGAGAGATGAGGAGATGCTGAGGAAAATGAAAAATGAAAGCAGAACGGTTGTGGCCTTCGGTGAAGAGGAAACACGAAGAAGATGGGGATGGAGGAGGTGTGGTCGAGAAGCTGCCGAAGGAGTGGGGATAAGTCAAAATAAATATCTAAATTCATCATTGGCTTGCCCAAAAGTCTTCAAGATTATCCTATGGTGTCCCCCATTTATTTTCTTGATTTGAATTCCCCAAATAATCAAATTTTGACACCAATTTTGTTGCCCAAAAACCAATCTCCGAATTTCACTAATTAAACTTCAACTTTTTCACTCAATTTCCCAAATTGAGGTCCAATTTTGATGAAGAAAAATCCCAAACAATTTTCTGTAAGTCCCTGACACTCAAAGCCGCCAGCTTCGAAGTCCAAATTTCCTTTAATTAGCCAATCTGAATTTTTGTTGTTTTTCTGTGGCGTCCGAACGATTTTACGAAAAAATGTTGGAAGCTCCAAAATTCTTCTGGAGGGCGAGTCAACGTTCCTAAAATAGGCCGCGATACGACAAGATTTTCACTTCGAAATCGGACTCGATTCACACTACGTTAATTTCCATTCGACGCGTTTTTAGCGTGACCTAAGCATTGGGTAACTTTCAAAATTTTTTAGAGCAAATGACCCGTGGTCGATTTTCATTGAGCCACAATGAACCCACTCGACATATTGGCGACTCTCGGTTGTCGTGAAAATCTCGAGATTCAAATACGGACATAGGGCACCAAAACGATAGAAAAATATCAAATTAGTACCGATCGATAGGAATTTTCTAATTTAGTGGTGTTACCCACGATTAGTCACACATCTCGCTGAACCAACCTATCTCTAATCTCTAATCGATTTATTTATGTGCCGTAATGATCTTGTTAGATGAGCACAGTCGAATAGCCGATTTTTGGTCGAATTCTCAAGTCTATTTGCCTCAAAATTCTTAATGGCTTTCCCAGATAGTCTAGTTATCGCAAGAGTGATCAGCTCTGAGAACAGTCCTATAAGACACGTCAATGAAATGCCCGATTTATTCAGTAGAAGACGGGATTGAAAATTTGGGATGTCACAGACATAGTCACCATTAATAAATGGACAACGGAAATGAAACATAATACTTTCCATATACAATCATATAGTAACAGTGCACATAATAACACTAAATGGGCTCATTAACCAGGCCTAGTTCGATTAAAACTTTACAAAGCAATTTTGGAACACCACTAAACTAATCCGATTTTCTTTTGTAAGCCCCATTTTCATTTGTTCCTTCTATTCATTTTCTCCACTTTTATTATTTATATTATTCATTTTTTATTATTTTTCTCTCACCGTCTTCCTCAAGTGAAAGACAAACCCAAAACACTGCCATCAACCAATTTCCAAATGTGACATCCTGAAATTTCAATTCTATTTTCAATTAAATAAATTGGACCTTTTATCGACACGCCTATAGTGCTATTGTGACATCCTGAATTTTCAATCCTATATTCAATTGAATCATTCGGGCCTTTCATTGACATGCCTATAATGCTATTCTCTAAGCCGATCACTCATGAGATAACTAGACTATTTGGGGAAGCCATTAAGGGATTTTAACGCAATGAACTTGAGAATTCGATCAGGAATCGACTGCTCGACCGTGTTAATTTACAAGGGTCATTACGACACAATTAAAAATTGATCACAGACTAGAAATAAGTCGATTCAACAAGGGTGTGTGATTAAGTGCGGGTAATTCCACCTGATTGCAAAATTCTCATCGATCGACACTAGACTAATTTTCTATCGTTTTGGGTACCCTGTGTCCATAATTGAAATCTCAAGATTTTCACGACAACCGAGAGTCGCCAATGTGTCGAAGATGTACGTTAATCGACCACAGGTCAATTTCACTAAAAATTTCTAAAAACTACTCGGTAAGTTAGGTCACGCTAAAATCGCATCAAATCAAAATTAATCGCAAATTTGAATTCGATTTCAGAAATTGGACGTTCTGTCATATCACGGCTTATTTTAGGAACGTCTACTCATCCATCGAAGGATTTTTGGCGATTCTAGGATTTTTACAGAAATTTGATTTGGACGTTTCGGAAAATTTAATGGAAATTCGGATTAGCCGAATTGAAGGGATTTTTGACTTGCGAACCGAGTTACTTGGTGAAAGGGAATTGTAGAAATTATGTGGGCTTTTTCTACATCAAAATTGGACATCAAATTTGGGGAATTTGCCGAAGAATTGGAAGCTGAAAATGTGAAATCCGGAGGCTTTGTAGAGGGGGTTGGATTTTGGCTTTGATTTGGACAATTTGTGGTATTAATTTCCAAGAAAGTATTAAGAAACCAAGAGATAAGATTGATTACTATTTGGGGGACCAAGCATTCATTTTGTTAGATAGGTTTATTGACTTTTTCTCTCTCTCTCTCTCTTTCAATCTTCCTCTGCACGCCTTGACCGTCGCCCCTCCCTCTATACGTCTTCGAGCTTCTGTTTTGCTTTGCTTTCATTTCCCTTTTCTTTCGAATCCGCAGCATCATCATTGTCTTTGCAGCCTGCGTCCATCTCCACTCACCCAAAATTTCTTCTTCTTCCCTTCATCCACGGACACTTGTCCGTGAGCCAAGCCCCTTTAGTCAATAGCATCCCCACCGAAGCACTTGTTGACTGCCCCCTCCCCATCCCCACGTTCTCGCTCTCTCTCTCTCTCTCTTGCAGCCCATCCCTCACATGAGGCTGCCCTTCATCCGTGGCAAATCAAGACCAGCATCTCCATCGAGCCTTCATTTCGCAAGCCCAATGATCTTCAAAGTCGAATTCAACCACTCGAAGCCACAAGTCCAGCAGCAACGAAGCTTAGCCAAGTTTAGTAGAAATGTGGGCTTCCTCGGGCCATTTTTTGGGCCCGATCTGTGCTCCGTTGGCGTTGCCGTTTTGGAACTTGTCGATCCTCGCTACGTCCCCATCGTTTTGGTCCGAGCGGATCATTAAATGAGTGAGTTTAACTCACTAATCCTTGCTTAGTAAGTTAATGACGTTTAAGGATTGTTTAGTTTAGGTTAAGTATGGATTAGGTGGATAGTTAGAGTAGATTAACAATTTAATTAATTGTTATTGCATGTTAGGTGGTTAGAGTAGTGTAGTTAGGGCCTAGATAAGCTCTAGTATTTATCTAGAGTAGTTCGAAAATTTTCCGAGCTTGCCTCGACTTTTAATTAGGCTTTACATGCCTAAGTTGTGTTGACACCTAATTTTTTCCCAAATTATTGCATATAGATTATCTAGGTATTTAAAATGGAAGATGTTTTCCCTAAAAAATTTAAAAAATTTAAAAAAAGAAGATAAAAGATAAAAAAAAATTAAAAAAAAGATTAAAAAGAAAAGAAAAGAAAAAAAGTTGGGGCCAATGATCTAAATGTGACTAGCCATGCTCAGGAGGTCAGATTGGAATTCAAATGGCAAGTTGGGGCCAAAATGCAATTTCCAAAAGTCGAGGGACCAATTCGTAAATTTTGCAAAATTTGCGCCCGAGCCCTTAAATCATCATCTTGGTCATTAATTAAGTTGAAATTGAATTTGGGCCAAGCAGAATCAATCAAATTGAGCCAAAAAGGACCTAATTGCATTGAATTTGGCATTTTCGGGCAAGAAAATGGCCAACTTTGAGGTACTTTCTTGTAAAATTGGGTGGAGATAATTGCGAAAAATGGTCAAGATCTTAAACTACTATACATGAGATTTCTAATTGATCAAAAACGCAGCCAAATTAGTGGATTAAAGCACTCAAATCAGCAGCCAAAACTCAGTCCACGAGTTGGTCTTAATCCGGAGTTGCTGAGTAAGCAATTTGGTGGCCCCACCATATCCTCCTCAGCTGCCCAACCAGCCCAATCTTTGCACGTGATGGAATAACATATATATTAGTGCAAGTGGACGAAAATTTGCCAGAGATAAGCTTCTGACAGCACCGGAAAATCGCAGCAAAACCTGCACACTCAACAGCTGCAGAAGTTAAAAAATTGGCTAAGTCAGAAGAGTAGGTGAAGTAGCCCTGTTGACAGGCCAAAAATCCCTTAATTCGGGGGATAAGGTCACGGAAGAAATCTCTTTCGAGAGAGGAGAGAGAGGAGACTAGAGGGAGAGGAGAGAGCTCGGAATCGTCCCCCAAAGAGGCCCTCAGAAGCAACTCCAGAAAAGCAAACCCAGAAATTCCAGATCAACCTTCTGAGAGAAAATGGAGATTTTCAAAAACTTGCAGCACAAATTAGCCAAAACCTTAAACTAGGGAGTGAAACTTCACTCAAAGATATTTCTATCCATAGGTCGCACGCCCAAAATGGAGATCGGGAAGGCCTCCTAAAGCCCCCCGAAACAGTGCCCTCCTGGCGGGCCAAGAAAGTCCGAAAATTTTTCTAAGTGTCGAGACTGTTTGGTCACGAGTGAGGAAATCCAGTGTTTTTGAGAAATTTGAGAGACAAATGAGGAAAATATTGACTTTTAACCCAAACTAAAATACATATAGTTTTGCGTGGTGTCAATTTTTTCAACAAAATACGTCTTGAAGTCTAATGTTAGAGCTCAACGAAAACCTTCGTTGTCAGTTCCTTTTTTTTTGCAGATCTCATTTCCAGTTGAAGAAGCCAACTTCCACAGGCCCCCGAGGATAATTTGTCGGTTTTATCGGCCAATAACCACTGGAAAAGGAAACTAGGAAGCAAAGTAAGCGTCCTAGATGTATTTATTTTCGATTTTGAGCATGTTTTGATCATGAAAATCAAGAGGAAAACCAGCCCGGAAAACTGATTTCTGAGGTTGAAATTTTTTAAGTGTTTGAAATCTCTTCAAGAGTTTTGCATGTGTGCTTCTTGGAGAGGTTGTTTTGATGTTGTTCGGTGGGTCATTTTCTATGATGTTTGTTGCATTTGAAAACTCATGTTACCTAGTTTCACTCGGATTAAGTAATGTTTTCTTTAGATCTCGTATGTGATGAGTGCTGGGGCTTGAATATGGGCATGCAACCTGTTTGCTTGACTTTGGTTCAAACCCAGATTTCGAAATCAGCTCAACCCGCATATTTGATGACGATTCCGACTTGGTTTTCGTGTGTTTTAATCTGTGATTTCTATCTAATCTTACTCCTTGCATGTGGTAGTTTAACCTTGATGTTTTAGTTCCACATAATATTGCTCATGCGCCGAGATTGAAGGCCGCAAACATGGCTTGAGGAGGCTATTGGGGCTAGTTTAATGCACACCAAGTGTTCGACAAAATGCCGAAACTAAGCTTCGATCTTGAAACGGTCGATTTGAGCTTGATTATTGTGATACTCATGTGATGTGTTACTCCATGTTAGCATAGATCGGTTTAAGGAATTATTATTATTATTTTTTAAAATAATAACTAAAAAAGAGAAAAATATGAAAATTTCAAAAATATCAAAAAAAAAATGTTAGATAGCATCAAATTAGGATATAAATGACATATATGAAATTTTCCTAATTTTAAAAGGTCATTTTCCTAATTTAATGCTATTTTGGTATTTTATAACCATTTTTGTAAATAATCCATTTTGCGTAGATTAAAACTATTTAAAGTAATTTCATGCATATTTGAATTCTCATTTTGCTCATGGGGGTCCTGTCCCGGGGCGTGATAACAAGGCCATGTAATATTATTTGCCCGATTTGTATCGGGTTTATATTTTCCGCGTTTATTTTCAAGTCATTTCAATTTCTTGGTGTTTACTTACGCGCGCTTTTCATTAATTTGAGTGTAAATTTCTCTTCTAAATTATGTTAGGATTAGTCTAGACATTAAAAGAAAAAAAAAAACTACAAAAACATTTGCATGGACACTTAGTGGTTTCATAAAGATTATAATTGGTAATCAAGATTGTGTGGCCATTTAGATAAACAACTTTCCAAGTTAGTGGTACCGCAAGGGCGTTAATAGAAACATTGGCGTAAACAAGTCCCCGTTCCTAGAAATCTCTGGTTGCGTAGGAATCAAGACAACACTCGTGTCTTGATTGGTTTCTAGCCGACCCCAATAGGCTAGTGGCGACTCCTAGAATTACATAGGTTGTTAAGAATTAAAATTCAAAATCCAATGTTGGCGAGGTATGGGCTTGGGAGAGCCCACGCCTAATGTAGGGCCATTGGTCCGCCCTTTAGGCAAATACCCCTAAACCCTCTTCCTTTTCCCCCGGACGGAAAAAAAAAAGGTCGTGACAAGTTGCATTATTTACATTTAATAATTAATTTTTGTAATTAATTAATTATTTATTTATTTTCCGGAAATTAGACCAAGATAGCGAGTGACCGGAATTTTATATTGATTACAGTGGTGTGATCTGTTTATTTAATTAAGTTCTAATTTGTACTAATTGTGTGTGATTTGTGAATTTGGGAATTTATTCCCAAATTTATTTATTTTCAATATTTAATTAGAAAATAACTCGACGTCGGTTTACAGCGCTAAAAATGTTTTTATCGACTATATAAGTGGTGGGAATTTTGAAAGTAAAAATATTATATTTTTGGTTAAGGCTAACCGTGTATCCACACATGATTATTTTCTCAGGTACCCTTAATATGAGGGAATTAGGCCAAGATGCTTGGTTAATTGAGGGATTCAAGAGTGGAATGCCACATCCTTGGCCATAGGTAATTAATCGTGTGATGGTTTGTGGTCGTAATAAGACGGCTATTGAAGGTTGTTGGGCATGAGATTATGAGTTAGATCAAGTCAACCGCCGAAGTTTGGCTGTAATCTACCACCGAACTTGGAATCGGTTGTGCCCATTGGGCCGTAATTTATCACCAAGCTTGGAATCGGTTGTGTCCACTGGGCCGTAATCTACCGCCGAAGATTTAGTAGGCCGTGCCTGCTGAGTTGTAATTCAGTGTCAGAGATGAGTGATTAAAATGACTGTGTTATGGTCCCGTTATCTTGGAATTGACTAGGTCGATTGATTGATGATTCGATCTGAATTCTTGATTTGATGTGATGATGTGATTCGATGATTGTATGAATTGAATTGACTTGCAAGAAGGAACTGAGGCCAAGGTAAGTCCTCTGACTTGTGTTTGTGCTTAGGCAGCCCTTTGGGCATATTTTCTTCCTAGTCGGGGCTTAAGGGGTTGAACTTACCGAGACGTCGTCTCGTGGTGGATTCTGATCTAGTTGTCAGCGGTGGAGGACCCAAAGCCTGGAGTTTAGGAGGTGAATTCTGAAGAATCGGCGATCTTGTCCGTCTAGTTAGTCCTAGGACAATTCTCTTTTGTTGAAAGCCGATCCATTTTTGTAGGCTTTTGTGTATGAACCTGTGTGTTTATAAAAATGTATTTTGTGAAAAATGGGCCCTACTTTTCTATCCCATCCCGTTGTTGTCTGGAGATTTATTAATTGCTTCCGCATGAATATTAAATTGAATGGGTCGATGATGCGTCCTAGGACGTCACTGTTATATCGACCAAGCAGGAATGGGCACGTGCTCAGAGGATCGGGATGTGATAGCTATTCTCTTAGCTGATCACTCACAAGATAACTAGATTATCGGGGGAAGCCATTAAAAGATTTTAATGTAATAGACTTGAGAATTCGACCAGGAATCAACTACTTGACCGTGCTCATCTGCAGAGATCATTACGGCACAGTTAAAAATCGATTAGAGATCAGAGATAGGCCAGTTCGATAGAGATTTGTGGCTAAACGTGGGTGATTTTACCGAATTACAAAATTCTAGTCGATTAGTACTAAACTGATTTTTTTTTGTTGTTTTGGTACCCTGTGTCCATATTTGAAATCTCGAGATTTTCACGACTACTGAAAGTCGCCAATGTGTCAAAGATGTACATTGTGACTCGAAATAAATTGATCACGGATCAATTGCACAAAAGATTTCTAATAGCTACCCGGTAGGCTAGGTCACGCTAAAATCGCGCCAGATTGAAATTAATCACGAATTTGAATCCGATTTCAGAAATTGAAAGTTATGTCATGTCACGAGTCATTTTAGGAATGTTGACTCATTCTTCGAAGGTTTTTCTGCAAATCGATATTTTTGGCGAAAAGTCAAAATAGAGCCGTTTTTGTCCGGAAAATTTGGGGACCCTTTTTTATCATTTTTTTTATGCAAGTTGGTTCTATTGGTGAGGAAAAATTTCAATTTGATCAAAGACACATTGGTGGAATTTATAGGGACCGAATTGAATTAATTGAAAGGGGTTTTGAAGTAGTTTTGGGGGAAAATTGTTTCAAATTCGTAGTCCCTTGGTCCATGACCTTTTGGACCACTTCAAAGGCTTCTAGAGGAAGCTTTGTGGCTGGAAATTTGCTGAGGAAGCCAGCCAACAAGGTGGGACCTCTTCAAGGGGACAAAAGGGGTGAGGATGAAGCAATTGGGACCCTCCAAGGCTTGGTTGTCTCCTATCTTCTTCTTCTACTTTTGTTTTCCCTATTTTAGTGTGTTTGAAGCTCTGAAAATCCAGAAGAAGTCGACCAGTAGCTCCCTTTGCCATTTGACCACCGCTAGCCCCCGTCCGAAGCAGCCGCACACCACCGGAGCTAGTCGCGCCACCCGATCGCTTGCGCAAGTCCAGCCACGCGTCCTCCATTGTCGTGCGTCCCTCGAGACACCATCCAACCACGCCACAGCTCCACGTGACCTCCATAGCCATCGTGAGTTGCCGTACGTCGCCCCCAACCAGCTGTTATCACCGCATGGACCGCTGCTGTCCAGCCTTCGCCGTTTTAGCAAGTCCAAGCTACCGGTTTTGCCCCTGCCATCCAAGGATAGAAACCGAACTCACAACCTAGCTATGAGCTTCGGGAGGCTTTTCCGGACCCTTCTCAACCTCGCTTGGTGCCCCCGCTTTGGAGTTTGTCGCTCATCTCCATCTCGCTGTCCTAGTGAACTCATTAGAACGCTAATCCGATGAGTTTACTTACTAATCTCCGCTTAAGGAGTTAATTATGCTTAAGGGTTGATTAGTTTAGGTTAAGTATGAATTAGGTGGTTAGAGTAGCATAATTAGAGACTAGATAAGCTGTAGTATTTATCTAGATAGGTTTGAAATTTTTCCAAGCCCGTTTCAGTATTTAATTAGGCTTTTCCGGCCTAAGTTTGCATTTTTAGTATTTATCAGTATTTATTTAATTAATTTTGGTAATTATTTAATTATATTTTTTAAAATTATACTAAGATAGTTGGTGATCGAAATTTCATGTTGTTTGCAATGGTGTGTTTGGTTTATTTATCTGGATGCTAATTTGTGCTAATTGAGTGATATTTGTAATTTTGAAAATTTATTCCAAAATTGGGTAATTTTGGGATTTAGTTAGAAAATATCGGGCGTTGGTCTACAGTGCCAAAAATGTGTTTGTGGACCATATTAAATGGTGGGATTTTTGAAAAGGAAAATATTATATTTTGGCTAAGGCCAACAGTGTATCCACACACGATTATTTTTATCGGGTACGATAAAAGTGGTGAAATTGTCGAATGATCAGGACGGTATACTATATCAGCCTGCGAGCTTTGATATGTCATCTTTTGATGAGTAGTATACCTTAGCAACTTTTGGTGAACATTATGAGTATACTACATCAGCCTACGGGCTTTGATATGTCAGCTTAGAGTGAGGAGTATCTTTTGGCGAGCTATACTATCTATCTTCAGCTTAGGGTGAGCAGTTCTCGATGTGATCGAACTTGATAGATAGTATTGAATGGGTTGACCGAGAGAAAGTCTTGTTGGTATGGAATCGATTGGATCGATTGTTCGATGACTCAAATTGATTTGATAATCTGATTTGAATTGAAGTGATTCGTTGATTATATGAATCGTACTGATTTGCAGAAATGAACTGAGGTAAAGGTAAGCCACCTATCTCTTGTGTGCATAGGTAACCTTTCGACGTATTTCCTTCCTAGTGGGAGTTTAAAGGGTGAACTTGTCGAGATTGTTGGGGTTTCATGAATCATGTATAATAAAACTTAACAAAAAAAACGTAGCGGAAACAAAGATATATTTTATACATGATTCTCCTAAGGCGTTGTTCGTGCGTTTTAATCAAAAATATGAATATTAAAAGAGAGTTACACGAATTACCTCTCGAAGCATGCTTTAAACGAATTGGTTCGGATGTTCTTCAGTTCGAGTTCCACAAACGTCGGACCTCTAGTTCAGACACACCAATAACGAACATCGAACGGAAGAGAGAACTTTTGGATATTCACCACTTCGATTGTGCTATCAATCACAAGGAAACAATCCGTCGTATTCTTGATGTATAATAGTCATGGCCCGAACGAGATAACGCTCTTCTTTCTTGCGTCTCAAAGACACAAGAACACGCACACACTTTGCTCTCTATTTTTAGCAAAGCATTTTCTCTCTAAAACACAAAATGCACGCCCACCTTTCTTTGTTTTTTCAACCCCTGTTTTTTGTCGCAAAAAACAAACCTTTTAAAATAAAGATATAAACTGATCAGCAATGGTTGCTAATCGATGGACAATCAACAATCGTTGCTGATCGTCCCCGCTCATGCACGAACGATCATGCATGATGGTCAGCAACTGCTGACCGTTCATGCACAATTTTGTGGATGATGGTCAGCGGTTGCTAACCATCCAAGTTTCATGCAAGCTTTATATATATATATAATTTTATTATTGGTTATTAAAAGGTATTAATTAATTAATTAATTAAACGAACAAATAATTTATTAATCAATCCCTTTTAAAAATAAAAAGAACATAATCTTTATATGTACAAATGGAATACATTAACATGTATCCACTTCGGGTATGCGTGTGCATCATATGCAAATAGGCTCGTGACTATACTACAAATTAAATTAAATCTCATTTAATTTAATTTCAAACCGACACAATTCGATTGCAGTAATTGCAAACACATTTGCAACATTATTTCTCTCTTGTTCCATGTTATCCAAATTGTTTATGGTGTGTGACATCCCTAGGTTCATCACTAAGCTGGTAGTAATACTTGTACTAACACATTAGTACTCCCAAAAGAATTAATTGTCCCGATTAATCTTTGGGTCATACAAGCCATGATTGACATCTAGCAATATGTCATGGCTACCCAGATAGTGTGAATACTTTAAGAACATAATGAACCCGTCAGTTTTGGTTACAGTATAATTCAATCCCTCTATCTTACTATGTCCCGATCAAACAAAGACCATGAAATATTTGTCAAGTCGTTAATTTGATCATATGCACAAATCTAATTGACATGCATTTTATTCGAGGCATAAACAATTTATTCTCGGTTACAACCCCGGCCGAGCATTTCAATGCAGTGTTACAATTAGATCGCACAGGACATCATTGTCATACCTTGCATATAACAAGGAGACATATTCCATATTGCGCACATGTGCAACTTCGTATATGAACGAACTATGACCATCAGGTATAAAGACGGATCAACGACCCCGCATTATGTGAACCCGTGAACCATAGTTGTTCAATACACAAGCTAACATTGTGCCTCAGGTCTAAGGATTATTTACACAAGACCAAAGCATGAACAATTAGACATTGACCACGCTAAAAGCTTCCATATCGCTAATTTTTCCATATACGTCACGTTCAGTGAACTTGTCTAATATAAACACCTGTGTTCTAACTCAGGCATCATAATACCCAATGACATGTGACTCATCATTCCCTTTTAAGTATCAAATACTTAATGGCGAAGTTAAGAACACGCCGGTCTCAACAGGATTATTAATATCCACTCAATAATCCATCGACCGGGAACAATTTAAAGATTCAGTCTAACTATGAACCCATCACATATATTCTTGACGTCTCAAGAATAGGTTTAGTTGCAACTGATCTTATGGAATCATTCATAAATATAAAATAATTGGACAAATGAATGAATACGTCATTGCCATTTAATAATGAAAGTACAACTAAAATCCTTAATATGTAACTATTACATAGTAGCTTTAGGGCATACAACCAACAGAGACGTCGTCTCACCTCGTTGTGGGATAACATTTACATATCCTTAGATGGTTGTACCTCCCGAGCGTTTTGGCTAGCCGAAGAAGGTCATCGAGCAGGTATCTTATATTCCGCTTTATGGGAACTTAAGGGGATGGGTTTATGAGCTTGTGAGGTCCGTTGTCTGATAAGGTACCTCATCAGTACAAATCATGGTATCATCGTGAGCGGAATGGACAAAGAGAATGTCCCCTACCGGAATTTGAGGTCCCTATGACGGTGCTAGAGGTTGCTTTTGGAAAAGGCACGGCAGACCCCCTGGTGGTTTAGTGGTGGACCCGAGTCTGTCGGATCCAGGGTCCCCGAAGTATTCAGTTGAAGACTCGAATGTTTAAAGGATCTGTAGCACTCAAAACCCCCCTTTTGTAGACCTTATATATATATCGGCTAATATTGTATGTGACTTTGTTTGATATGTATAAAGGTGTGGTTTGGTTTTCAAAAGAAAATTGTGGCCCTACTTTTCTATCCCATCTTTCTATTGTCTGGAGATTAATTATTCGCTTTCGCATGCGCATTAAAATGAATGAGTCGGCGATGCGTCCTAGGACGTCGCAATTTAATTGACCACCGCGGGATGGGCACACGCTCGGAGGATCAGGGCGTGACACCGAACCTCTCAAAACCTTCATTAACATTTTCCAAAGATATACTAAACTAAGCCTATTTCTGCAAGTGTCATTTCTCATTGTTGTCGTCAACCTCCAATCATCTCCAATCACCTAAACATGGCCATCAGCCATCAACTCCGACCACTAATATTCTTTGAACATAAAACCTACAACCATGACTTACCAATATAATCCCGAGATGAAGATGCAAAAATGAAACCGTCACATGGAAGTAATCGTGAATGTTCCCAGAGAATCCATAAGCATGACATTGACCTCAGCCATTTCCTCAGTAGTGAATTCCACAGAGACATCACAGGAACATATGCAAAACATAGAACAAAAACACCCAAAAAAATGGAAATTCAGATTTAAATACAACAAAATATGTTTTGAATCGGATCTAAATTCTTAACAAATGAATTGAAAACAAGCAATATATCTCAACATGTTTTCAGATTTGAAAATTTCATGGATCATTTTTTAGCTATGCTTATAAGGCATTTCATCGAACAGGTCACATGCATCATGTCACGCCCTGATCCTCAAGTATGTGCCCATCCCTCACTTGGTCGATTAATAGTGACGTCCCAGGATGCATCACCGACT